>APFE030653429.1:0-35546 GCA_000404065.3 Pinus taeda
TTTCCAATACTAGATTACTTGAGTCTTCCCTCTGTTTTGCATGTCATTCTTGATTTGATGGTATTGATCTTGATCAATTTTTTACCTTTGTTGCCAAGTGTATTCACAGAAGAGAACCTTGTTTTCATTGCCAATCTCCCAGAAAGTATGTTTTTTTAATGATATCCCTATTCTCCCACACTTGATTCTAGATAACTGATCTTTTGATATTTCCATTTACCCTAATGATTTGCTCCTATGAAAGGGAATGGGTGTACTTATCTTTCCAAAGGATTCCCCAAGGGGAGTTGGGATTTGCAATCCATCTCCATAAGGTTTTGGCACCGAGAAGGTCTATGTCTGTTAGACCAAGGCCTCCATCTTTTTAGGCTTGCAAATTTTTTCCCATGCAACCAGAGCCCATTTATGCTTAACCTTTATGCCTCTCCATAAGAAATTCCTCTGTAGGTTTCTGATCTTGTTTTAGATCACTTTAGGGGCATCCAAATCCGAATACAAGTAGAGCAGGATGGCCTGAAGAACAGATTTAACAAGGAAAAGACTACCTACCAAATTGAGGGATCTGAAGGTCCAATTGGCAATTCGTTTCTCCAACTTATTGATCAGGTCTTCCCAAGTAGCTCGGGAGAGTGGCCTGTCTATCAGGGAAAACCCGAGGCAGTTGGAGGGGGGGTGCTGATGGGGAAGTCCAGAAGTCTAGCGATGTTCATGTAGATCGATAGCAGGGTGTTAAAGAAGAACAACTTGGATTTTTCAAGGTTGTTAGAGGTGCCAGAGGTCGTAGAGAAGTTGGACATAATGGACTTAAAAGAGGAATCTTATTTCATTGTCGGGAGCCCCATAAGAAGGGTGTCATCCACGAATTGTTGGTGCATAGAGGGGGGAGTAGAGGCATAAGGCTGGAGACCTGAGAGCTTGTTAGAGTGAAAAGAAGCAGAAATAGAGCGTCTAAGCCCTTTAGCCATGATGACAAAGAGGAAGGGAGAGATGGGATCTCCTTGTCTGATACCCCTAGAAGGATTGAAGGTTTGCGAAGGGGAACCATTCACAAGAATGGAGAAAAATTCTCCCAACGCCATTACCATGATCCATTTGATGGTGTCTTTTTGGAACCCAGACACTTCCAGAACTTGTCTCATATACTCCCTGCTGATTTTCTCAAAGGCTTTGGACATGTCCAATTGAATCATCATACTAGGTTTTTTTTTTTGTTTTGGGAGAGTGGATGAGCTCGTGTGAAAAGATGATATTATCCAGGATTTGCCTACCTTCCACATAGTCGGATTGGTGATGGGAGATAAGGAGAGGCAAGATGGATTTTATCCGATCAGTGAGGACTTTGGAGATAATTTTGTAAATGAAATTGCAGAGGGCTATGGGCCTAAATTTTTCGGAGGAGTCAATGGATTTGCCTTTGGGAATCAAGGTTAGGAAAGTGGAGTTAAGGGATTTTAGGACATACTTTTGAATGTGGGACTCTTCCACAGGGGTATGGACTTCCAGTTTTAGGATGGGCCAGCAAGCTTTGTAAAAGTCAATGGTGAAACCATCCTGACCAAGGTTTTTTCCATTAGGTATTCCCATTATCACATCTTCCACTCCTGGAGGGACACTTCTCTTAGGAGCATTTTGTTATGCTCTTCATTGAGGATTTTGGGGATGTGGTTGGTGATCTTTTTAATTTCCTGCACTTTGTCATTCCTTGGCTCTTTCAGAAGAGAGCTAAAGTAATGAGTGAGCTCTACTTCCAACTACTCTTGAGTGTGAATGAGATGACCCTCTCAGTTCTTCAAAGCCAAAATTATGTTGTTCCTCCTGTGTTGTATCATTGATTTATGGAAAAAAGTGGTATTATTTTCCCACATTTCAGCCAATTGATTCTAGATTTTTGTTGTCACAACATCTCTTCCTGGATGTCCCTTTCCTCCAATCTTTGTTGTAATATTTGTTTCTCTTTGTTTACGCTCTTCGTGAGCCTTTCTTCAATTATATTTTGTTGGAGAATCTCCAATTTGTGGTCCAATTTTTTTTTGTCCGTGATGATGTTGTCAAATGATTCTATGTTCCATTTTTTTATTTCCTCTTTGATATGTTTTATCTTTTGTTGGAATTTGTACATTTTGTTTCCTGATATGGTGGAGGATTGGTCCACCATTGTTTCATTTTTCCATGAAGTCTAGGTGATCCAACCAATGGATTTGAATATGAAAGGCTTCTTTTTTTGGCCATTGGAATTTGAATCGTGAAAGAGATAGCCCAATGATCTGAGCCTACTTGAGGGAGGATTCTCACCTTTGTTTCCCAAGAGGTGAGATAAGTTGCCTTTGATAAAAGGAAGCGGTCTAGCCGTGAGGCAATTTGACGGTCTCCTCCCCTTCTATTATTCCAGGTACAAATTCCATTGCTAGTAGGTATGTCTATGAGGTTGAGGTTTCCTATGGTAGTAAGGAAAGCCTCAGAGTCCTTATCGAGCTTCCAGATACCACCTCTCTTCTCAGCCATATTAGTTATCATATTAAAGTCACTTGCTATGATTTTGAAAGGAAGGTGTGTATGATCAAGGAGGTTGGAGATGCATTGGAGAAATTTTATTATGTCTATAACCTTGTGCGGGGCATAGAAATTTGTTATGCTAATACTCTCATTGGTGCCAATAACTCTCAGGACCGTTGTTATGGAATGATGAGTGGCCAAGGAGGATATGAGGTCGAACTTGGAGTTTTTCCATAGGGTCATTATTCCTCTCGCCGAACCTGTGGTCCAGTTGGCTAAGAAGTTGTAAGGCTTGAAACAAGAGTTGAGAAAGAGAGGGGGGTGAATTGACTCAAGTTTGGTTTCTTGAATTAGAAGGATATTGGGATTATTAGACAAAATTCTATTTTTCAAGATTCGTTTCTTCCCAAGATAGTTCAGTCCTCTAATATTGCAAGAAATGCAATTCATTGACATGTTTAGGGATTAAGGGCCAAAACTTTTACCTTTCCTTCATTAATTAGCTTGGCTCCCAGTTCTTGGAGGAGCTGACATGTGGTCTTTCTGCCTCTTTTCCGGCTTGGGCCTTTGAGGTTGAGTCCTCCTACTAGAATATTTGCTAAGATGCCCTTTGATGTCGTACTTTCTTGAGTGGGGTGGAGTGATTTGAGTTATAAATATTCTTGGAGGAGATAATCACCTTCAATTTTTTGTAGCTGGTGTTCTAGTATGGCATTAATTCCATTTAATTTCCATGCCTCTGCAATTGTTGCTAAGTATACCCCCTCTAGAGCTTCTTCTATGGCACTTTCATTTGGTGTTTCTTATGTCGCTATTTGCTCCATTTCTGTATCCTCTTGTGAGTGCTCCTTCTCACTAT
This sequence comes from Pinus taeda, assembly GCA_000404065.3. NCBI lineage: Eukaryota > Viridiplantae > Streptophyta > Pinopsida > Pinales > Pinaceae > Pinus > Pinus taeda. The sequence goes on from APFE030653429.1 coordinate 3,353, forward strand.
TCATATAGACTGTGTCCCTATCTTCGTATTCTCTGTCTGTTTGGTTCAGTCCCTCTTATCCTGCTTCATCTCCTGTCAGGTAGTTGGGATCCATTTGTTCCTGAGTGATGTTTAGTGCCTCGAACTGGTTTTGAATTTCCTCTTTGTATTGATTCTTCTTGGGGATCACCTTTTTCCTATTGTTCTTGTTCCTGGAGATGACTTTAGTGAAACCTTCACTATCTTTTTTCTTGATTGCCTGCTCTGGAGATTGAGGGGTTTTGTTAAGAGAACAGTCTCAGAAGAGATGCCCGTGCTCGTGGTACTTCCTACATCTGAAGGGGATATCTTCGTAGTCTGTACTTTGAAGCCAGACTTCATCCCTGAATATTAATTTTATTGCTTCTGGAAGGGCTCCAAAGACATCAATGTATAAGTAGATACGAGCATAGGAAACGTAGTGTCTAGTTTTGATACCTTCAGACATTTTGATATACTCCCCCAGTTGGTCTCCTATACCTTTTAAGACCGAAGGAGCCCAGTAATCAATTGGTAAGGAGTAAAGACGAACCCAGACTGAAACTCTTGTAAAATCCTCCTTTTTCAGTGTGAAGTTGTCCTTCCAAAATCTCATGTATAATCCAACTGAGTTGTAGAAATAGGGTCCTCCTTCAAATATTCTATTTCTATCTTCTAGGAGGTCAAATATGACTATGATCCCAACTGAAGTCTTATCACCCCCTTAGGTGCCCATTTTCTTTATATCTACCAGTTCAGGGCTCTTTCAATTGGCCAGATGCCCATAAACTTGCATATTACTGTGTGTTCTTGCATGTATTCTCTGTATACTGCTACTCATGGATCCTGGATTTCCAGTTCCAGGATTTTCTTTGCTATGGGGTTGCAGTTGTTCTTTGTTTTTCTCCTCTGTTGTGCATCTACTCCTGAGATTTTGTAGGATTTGTGTCTGCGAGGGAAGGCATGTTCGAGGCCTTTCCATTTGTTGTTTGAATATTTTTTTTTTCCCTTTCTCTATTCCTTTATCCCTCTCAAGCGGTTCTTTTTGCTGAGTGTGTATTGTTCCTTCGTTATCAGAGTTTCCTCTGTCGAGAAGAAGGCCGAGCTGGAGGAAAACTTTGTGAAAAATGAATCTTGGTCTAGAGGCCTACTAGTGATGATGTTCTTGAAGGATTTGGCACCAAGGTTCTAATGCGGTTCCACCATGACAACCAAGGGACAGCGTAGCCCTAACCAGCTGCGCCAGGGGAGGCCGCGAAGAGCACTAACATTGATATTAAGTCACCTTCATCGCAGATGCTTGCAAAACAAAACTCTTTTTTTCGTTTCGACTATTACAAATAATTTTTACCGACACTTAAAAATAATATTTAAAAATTTCATAAATTTTATTTTTTATATTTTTAAATTTTTCATTAAATATTTAATATATAATAACAATTCAATATTATATTTATAATATATAATATATATATATATATAATATATATATATATAATCATTCCATAAATAAAATAAAATATTTAAAACATTTTATAAAAATTTCAAAACATCTCAAAATAATACGAAGTCTAAAACATTTCAAAACACAAAAAATAAGTTCTAATTGATCTTACTCCTCTTTTATTTAAAATGAATGAAACACAAAAAACATGTCCACTATATTTACATTGTTTTCACCAAATTCCAATATAAAGCACTCTTTCAAAACATGCCAAAACACCGAAATGAACCATTTTTGCTTATCTAACCATTTTCACCCATGCTTTTAAATATGTTCGACATATTCGTTGGTGATAAAATTGCACATATATTTGGAAAAAAATATTATTTTCTATTTTTCAATGATTTTTATGTGTACATATCAATTTTTTAAAAATACACGAGTATTTTTTTTGTGTGAAAGCCTTCAATGCCCTTAATTGACCTCATCATTTCAAACTTTAATGATTCTTTTTATTTTTAAAAATATACGAAATTAATATTAAGATTTTAAAACTAACATTTGCACCAGATGTTGTAAAGGTTTTTTGTGTGAAAGCCTTCAATGCCCTTAATTGACCTCATCATTTCAAACTTTAATGATTCTTTTTATTTTTAAAAATATACGAAATTAATATTAAGATTTTAAAACTAACATTTGCACCAGATGTTGTAAAGGAAACGCCGTAAGGTGTAAATTGAGAAACAATCTTGATATGTAAATGATCATTTAAAATAAGAATTAATAAAGAAAATTGCATGCAAAGGTGGAAGATACATAAATTGAGGAACAATCTTGACATACAAATGATCATTTAAAATAAGAATTAATAAAGAAAATTGCATGCAAAGGTGGAAGATAAAGCTAAATTATTTTACATTATCTCAAGTCTATAGATAGTATAATGCTTGTAATAAAGATTGGCTCTTGATCTTTTAAGATGAAAAACATCATGGTGGTATTTCCACATTTGAAATTGCATCACAACTTTAACAATGATTCTTTATACATAGATTGGACACTTGCATCTATATCCCATGAGTTCATTTATATGGTGAGTTCTAGGAAGAGTAATCCATTAGAATTGACTAATATAGTCTAATCAACACTCATAATACATAATAATCATAAAAAATAAGAAGAGTAGTCCATTAAAATTGACCAATATAGGTCAATCAATACTCATAATACATAATGCTCATAAAAAAACATATATTCCTCTTTGAGTAATATATAAGCACTATTATAAATCCATGTTAATCTTAAATTAAATTAATATAAATGCAAGTTGATTCTAAATTCCAAATTTGTTATTTAAATAAAAATACCTAATTTACACTCCAGTTTTATGATGGGTGAAATTTTATATTCACCTCCAATTTAGGATGGGTGAGATTTTATATAAACACTATTATAAATCCATGTTAATCTTAAATTTCCAATTGGTTAATCTTAAATTATGATTTGTGAAATTTTATATTCATCTCCAATTTAGGATGGGTGAGATTTTATATAAACACTATTATAAATCCATGTTAATCTTAAATTTCTGATTGGCTAATCTTAAATGATGATGAGTGAAATTTTATATTCACCTGGAATTTAGGATGGGTGAGATTTTATAAAAGCACTATTATAAATCCATGTTAATCTTAACTTAGATTAGTATAAATGCAAGTTGATTCTAAATTTCAAATTTGTTATTTAAATAAAAATACCTAATTTACACTCCAATTTTATGATGAGTGAAATTTTATATTCACCTCCAATTTAACATGGGTGAGATTTTATATAAACACTATTATAAATCCATCTTAATCTTAAATTTCTGATTAGTTAATTTTAAATTATAATGAGTGAAAGTTTATAATTACCTCCACTATTATAAATCCATGTTAATATAAATCCATGTTAATCTTAACTTAGATTAGTATAAATGCAAGTTGATTCTAAATTCCAAATTTGTTATTTAAATAAAAATACCTAATTTACACTCCAATTTTATGATGAGTGAAATTTTATATTCACCTCCAATTTAAGATGGGTGAGATTTTATATAAACACTATTATAAATCCATGTTAATCTTAAATTTCTGATTAGTTAATTTTAAATTATAATGAGTGAAATTTTATAATTACCTCCACTATTATAAATCCATGTTAATCTTAAATTTCCGATACCAATCTTAAATTTCAGAAATTTCTTATTTATTTTCTTTAAAAAAAAGTTAGAATTAAATTCTAAATTTGTGAGGATCTATTTGGTTTAGAAAAAAAAAACTAAAATTAAATTCCAATTTTGTAAGGTTGCAGCATGATATTTATTTTAAGTGACATATTAATTATTTTAATTGAATGAAACCTCCAATTTAGGATGGGTGAGATTTTATATAACCACTATTATAAATCCATGTTAATCTTAAATTTCAGATTTATTAATCTTAAATTTCAAATTTTATTTGCTTTAAAAAAAGAAAAAATCTAGAATTAAATTCCAAATTTGTGAGATTGCAGCATGATATTTACTTGTTAAAAAAAATATATAATTAAAATGGATTAAGTTATGTCTTAATATTAAGATATTTTACTAAGAAGAATTAACTATTTAAAAAAAAAAATGTTTGAATTTATTTGTTAAATAAATATAGAATTGAAATGGATTAGCTATGTCCAAATATCATGAATTTTAACTTATTTTAATTAAATCAACCTATTTTATTTATATCAAAATATATCAACACCCACAAAGATAAATTGACAAAATTCTCAGTTGCTAACAATTCTTCAAATTAAAATAAAAAAGTTTGTATAAAAGATTCCATGCCTCTCAGACCAGATAAATCAAAAAAAGAAGTTTGCAAAAACAGATCCTCATGACAGATAAATTAGAGTCAAGCGCATCTAGCTAGTCATATATAAATTCAAAACTTATAAAAAAAAATTATCATATATATATCATTAAATGTTTCACTTTAAAGAAATTATCACTGAGTATATAAAATGTGTAAATATTCAAAGAAATTATCACTGAGTATACAAAATGTGTAAATATTTGTACCTTTCTGGGCGGGTATAATGTAGACTATAAATTTCACTAGGAGAGGGCCTCCTGCGGAGTTGATAGGCCTGAAGAAGGGGAAATTGATTGCAAGAAACCATATGGGAATCACCACAGGCAGCCTGGCTAGTGCACGCTTTACAATGCTTTGTATCGTGCATTCCCATAACCTTTTCCCACACAAAGTATAATGGGGTGCATGCGAACCGAACGTAATGAATTGCAACCATTTCAAATTTCGAGACTCTCATTTATGCTTAGCACACTACAACAACAACAAAAAATTGCAAATTGTTGTTTCAGAACTTGTTAATGAGCATTAGAATGACTACCAGGTCATGAAAGCCCGACTTGGGAAGCAAGGAAAGGGCATTTGCATGATCTAACAGTGTGTCTCCGAAATCCCAGTAAACTGATATTGCAGAGGGTAAAGTCAAAGTAAATACAAACAAAGTTGTCAGCAGGTAAATTGCTTTAAAGTTTTTAGGTTTCCATATGGCATGCATTATTTCCCTGTTACCAAAATTGAAGGTCTGTTAAAAGTGGCAGACTTTTAATTTTCAGTAGAAACCCATGAAAGCCAAGAAAAAAATGATTGGGAACATACACTGTCACGGCGTGGCAACGTAGAGTATATTGGTGGCCCCAGTGAGGTAGAGGACCAGCTTTGTTGGTGCGGAATGCTTCACATCGTTTATCTGCACAGTGTGTATCAGGAAAGAAGCCATTGTGCAATCACCACACTAATTTTCAGAGAGCAGTTCTGCGCGATCTTTGTTGATAATCTGGCAAGAAATAACAAACATTGAAAATTCATTTTCCAGACGTTGTTGTTGTTGTGATGGGCCGTAGCGATGGAGTCTGTGATTGGCGTTTGCAAGGCAATTATGCAGCAACTGCAACCAATTCAGATTTGATTCAAACACACAGAAATGAAGTGAGGGTAGTTAGGACGCAACTGAAAAGGATTCGGTTATGATATCAACGGAGGGTAAGGAGTAAGGTAAGGAGAAGTCAGTTATGAGATCAACGGATGGTAACATTTTAATCATCTAACACTTAATCCGATAGTGTATAACAACGACAACAAGGCTCAGAGAAGAGTTCATTTCAAAGGGAAACACCTTACGACATAAAAATAGCAACACACAAGATCCAAATGCTATTATACAATTTTTTTCTTAAGAAATTATATTATTGACTAATATTTTAACATGAATATATATATTATATGTGTTATAGTGTTTTCATAATTATAATTCAATTATCGATAATTATTAGGTGAATTGTAGGGATTTAGATAATTATTATAAAGTTAGTTATGTCATTTTTTCTCTTTTAATTGAATTGATTAAATAAAAAATGTTATATGAACAAGCATAGTATGAAATGGGTTATGGTTTTTTGGGGATGTAGTATTGAAAAGTCATGGTATTGACCTATAGTATTGTAGCAAAGCCTATTTACAGATTATGAATATCCATGGTAAAGTGGTCCTAAATCTTCATGGTTAAGAATCTTATTCTATTTTTTCTTAAATGTATATATGTTTAACTTGTATATTAATTCTTTTTATTAATAATAATTTAAAATAAGTTATAACTTAGTTAGTGTTTATTTTCTTAAGAAATTATATTATTGACTAATATTTTAACATGAATATATATATTATATGTGTTATAGTGTTTTCATAATTATAATTCAATTATCAATAATTATTAGGTGAATTGTAGGGATTTAGATAATTATTATAAAGTTAGCTATGTCATTTTTTCTCTTTTAATTGAATTGATTAAATAAAAAATGTTATATGAACAAGCATAGTATGAAATGGGTTATGGTTTTTTGGGGATGTAGTATTGAAAAGTCATGGTATTGACCTATAGTATTGTAGCAAAGCCTATTTACAGATTATGAATATCCATGGTAAAGTGGTCCTAAATCTTCATGGTTAAGAATCTTATTCTATTTTTTCTTAAATGTATATATGTTTAACTTGTATATTAATTCTTTTTATTAATAATAATTTAAAATAAGTTATAACTTAGTTAGTGTTTATTCTTTTTTTTTTTAATTTTAGCAACCTTATATGTATCATGTAGTAAGTTATTTGATATTGATTATTGGTTGATGTCTATTGGCATTTACTAGTAAGCACTTTGATATTGATTATTGATTGATATCTATTGGCATTTACCAACCATTTAATTTTATGCTTAAGCTAGTTTTTATGATTTTTTTAATCCTCAAGGTAAGTGTCTTGATGCCTATTGGTGTTTATCAACCATTTAATTGATATGGATATGTTATTTTGACGTAAAAGTAGCAAATCATTGTTAAAAGAATGTGAGTTATGCCAATTTCCCATAATAAAAAGTTATATATTATAAAGACTAGTTTATCACTAAGTTTCATGTTTTTTAATTTGATTTTAATAAATTATGCATGTAACTTTGATAATTCCTATTACTTAACAAATTATTGGTTTTTTATATTTGTAATCAACATATCAAAAGAGAAATCATGAGCTTGCACCGACCCTTTTACTATGAAAACATATTGGATAAAAGCTCTCTAAATATCATTGGTTTAGGTGAGTTAATTCAAATATGAGTATATGTAGATAGTTTTAAACTAGTGAGATGTTATAACCAAGATTGTGTGATAGTTTAATCCCCAAAGTGGGTTCTCATCCTCGATCCCTTCCTATGAGATTTGTGTTGAAAAATGCAGCAAGAAATTCTCAATTTGATTTTGTCTTGATTAAATTTAGAAATTTTGAATTTCCACATCAGTAGACAACTTGGATGCAGTTAACGTGTGTGACATGGCTTGTGTCACCTAGTTTACCCAGTAAATTCGATTTGGAGGAGTTAGAGTTCAGTTAACCATGTGTGATTTCTAATTTGTAGCAACCAGGGTCATTTATTTCAAGTTGATTTCAATTAAACTAGTTCCAACTGTAGGAGAAACTAGTGGAAGGTCAGTTTTGCAATCAGACTTCAGTATAACTCGGTGATCATCCAGTTAACTAATCAATTAACCCAAAATAGCTAGTGCATGCAGAGAAGTAGATTTCCCCAATTGTGGTGGAGATTCCAAGGAAGTGTAATATCAGTTGTAGACTAGTCTTGAGTGTACAAGTGTTGCATACAGCCAAATGATCATTCTTGGGAATTGTGCAATCAATTTGAAGAATTTCCTAAATAATAGGGGCCTAATTTCTCAAGGAATTGTGCAAATAAATAGGGGCTCAAGCGAAGGCAGAAATTGACTAAGTCTCTGTCAAGGCTTCTCAGTGAGCAGAGAGATAGGTTATTCAATTGCAGGTTGTTCTTAATTGGGCAAATAAATTGTAATACATCTCTATTCATTAGATTAACGCAATCATGCAAAGGGATTTTCAGCAGCTTGCTTTCCTCTAGAAAAATACTATGTGCATGTGTGTTATTTCTCATTTCATATTCGTGATTGATGTTCTAAATTGTGAATTGAATTTCGCAAGGTAGTAGAGTAGGTTTGTATCTTGTGATTTTGATTAAAATTTCATGAGAATTTACAAATATACACCATAATTTCTACATGGTATCAGAGAAGGATTCACATTAGAAAAGGAATTCCAAAGTTGTTTCTTAGGAGGTTCAAATTTGTAGTTCAATGTAGCAGGATCTCTTCAGAGTTGGGATGATGACCTTCAACGGGGTGAGACTAGAGTATACCTTGGGAGGAAACTCTAATTTCATTACATGGAGACAATATTAGATGAAAATTGATTCCTTGAATACATCAAGAAAATTGTTGCAAAACCAACAGAATCTGATGCACAGAACCAGGTAGCCCAATGGAAGAAATATGTAGCCAAGGCGAGGAGAATAATCTTGGAGGGAGTGCGAGACCACATTGTCACAAATCTCCATGGGAAAGAAACTTTTTATATTGCAATGTGGCAAGAACTGACAAATTTGTTCTAGAATAGCATCGACCATAGGGAACTGGCGCTCAAGGATAAACTTTGAAATATCAAGATGCTTAAGAATGAAATTATTCAGGAGTATATGAGTAGGTTAACACAAGTTGGTGATGAGCTTGCAAGAGTTGTTGTTACTATTTCAGATGATGACTTAGTAAGCCTAGCCCTTCTAGATCTTCCACAGAGTTGGCATAGCTACCAAGATTTCATGAACAGGAGGGAGAAACTATCGAATTGGGAATTCTTATCATCTGATTTGGTATATGAGGAAATAAGGCAAATACCAGAGATGGAACTTCATCCAAGGGCGAAAGAAGGGAAAATAGAAGGAATATCAAACCAAACCAGAATCCATCCAAGGGGGAAAGAAGAAATATTTGTCCAAAACTAAATGCTTTAATTTTCATGAATTCGGGCACTATGCCATGAAGTGTCCACACAAAAAGTAAAGCAAGAAGACCTCAGGAGGAACAATAGGTGAATATTTGGCTTCACAGTTCGAGCTTGAATTCACCCTTATTGCATGCATGGCCAACATAGTGATGGGGAGCATGTGGTACTTGGACTATGGTGCCCTATTCCACATGAAAAAGTGTAGATACTTTTTCAGTGAACAAGAGGAGAAAGATCTCCAGATGCACATCGATTTGGGGGACGGTTGAAGGTATAGAACAAATGGGATTGGTACAATAACCTTTTAGAGGGAGTCGGGCTCCCCTCTCAGACTCAAGGATGCCATGCTTTTTTGAGGCCTAAAGAAAAATATCATCTTTGTTGCATTTTTTAAAGACTGTGGTTATGATGTGATCTTCAAAAACGGAAAACATTCCTGAGAGACATAGCCACAAGACAGGTGAAGTAGATCGAGATTCATATGAAGATCATGTATAAGCTAGATGTGGAATATTATGTTGCATTAAGAACTAAGGTGGAGAAAGTGCAGAACCACAATGTTGGTGAAGTCTTGCATAGAAGACTTGGCCATTTTCATTATGGTTCCTTGAAGATCATGTAGAAAATAACCACTAGCCACCCCAAAGGAGCACTTGAGCAGCAAGATGTACGTAAAGGAAGTGCTTTGGGAAAGTACACAAAATCCACATTTCATGATCAGGACAACAAAGCACATTTATTCTTGGAAAGGATCCATTCTAACGTCTTTAGACCTTTCTCGACAACTTCTACCACCAGACACAAATATTTTGTCGTTTTTATTGATGACTTCTCAAGGAAGTGTTGGATCCTCTTCATGCAGAAGAAAGATGAGACATTCTCCAAGTTCATATAATTCAAGATACTGGTTGAGAAAGAAACTCGCAAGATAATGAAGGCTCTCATGAGCGATAATGGAGGTGAGTATGTTTCGAATGAATTCAAAAAGAAAATTGCAAAAGAAGGCAATCGAAGAGAGCTAAAAATACCCCACAACCCACAACAGAATGGGGTGGTTGACAGGAAGAATCGTAGCATTGTGGGAGTTTCGAGAGCTATGTTACATGACCATGGTCTACCTCTGCATTTGTGGTTTGAGCCATGCAACACAATAATCTACATGTAGAACCAGAGTCCTCATCGGATTTTGGGTATGATTACACCAGAGGAGGATTTCTCAGGAAGGAGGTCATATTTCTAACACTTTAGGATTTTTGGAGCCTCTGTTTACTGCCATGTCTCCAAAGAATAAAGGAAGAAGCTTGTGCTAGCAAAAAATTTGGGAGTGTTTGTGGGTTACACGGAAACTCCTCACAACTACAATGTGTACTTTCCATCCCTCAAAATGACAGTTGTGTGAAAGGATGTAAAGTTTGATGAGGAGAAAGTGATGCAGTTATCTCTTGAGAGGGAGCTTCAAATCCCACCAAAAGAGGATATTTTAGCTCTAAAGGAGGAGTCTCAAGAAGTTGTGGAGAAGCCACAAATTGAGGAGTAGAGAATGGAGAATCCACTCAAGCATAATCATCCATAGAAGGTAGGAATATAACCATGGAATTTAATAGACTTGTGCAGGATGTGAGGGAGAATGTAGGAGCTCCTTCATATTTGCGCAAGTAGAGAAGGTTACCTGAGAGGTACATTGGATAAATGGCTCTAATAATTGAGCTTGTAGAGGCTGAGCCATCCTCTTTCAAGGAAGCAGTAGACAAATATATCTGGGTTGATGCGATGGTGGAGGAATATGAATTCATTGTAAACAATAGTGTTTGGGAAGTGGTCTCAGACCAACAGATAAATCAGTTGTGGGTTCAATATGGATCTTCAAGGTTAAGGATGCAACATACGGAAGCATACAAAAGTATAAGGCCCTAGTTGTGGCCAAAGTATTCTCCCAAATTGAAGGAATTGACTATGAGGATACCTTTTCTCCTATAGCAAGGTATTCATCCGTTAGAGAAATTCTTGCTCTGGCTACGCAGATGGGGTGGAAGATCCACTAGATGGATGTAATAATAGAATTTCTCAATGTGTTTATTGAGGAGGACATGTACATTGAACAACTAGAAGGTTTTGAGACATTTGGTTGGGATTCGCATGTGTTCAGACTCAAGCAAGCATTGTACAGTCTCAAACAAGCACCCCATTCTTGGTACACCGGGATTGACACTTATCTCACTGATTTGGGCTTCACCAAAAGTAAAGCATATCAAAACCTCTATCACATCTTGGTAGATGATAAATTTATTAATTTTTTTTTATATGTTGATAATTTGATTTTGACTAGTGATGAGTATTTGATCACATCTTGCAAGGAGGACCTTGCAAGGGAATTTGAAATGAAAGACATGGATCTTATGCCCTAATTCCTCAGGTTGGAAATATGGCAAGGAGATGGGGAACTATTTGTGTCTCAAGGCAAGTATGCAAATGAGATACTACAGATATTCCACATAGAGAGTTTTAAACCCATGGAGACACCTCCAGTGACCAACTAGAGGAAGGAGGATGCCATTGTAGGTGAGGAAGTGGATCCTACCATTTATTGGCAGTTAGTGGGTTCACTAATGTATCTTGTGAACACATGACCAGATATGTACTATGTAGTCAACCAACCAAGCCAAGCTATGGTTAGGCCAACCAAATTATTTTGGAAGGCAACTAAGCATGTTTTACGGTACCTTAGAGGCACCACCCAGTTTGGACTATGCTAAAGACGAGCAGGGGGAGTGAAGTTATGTGGCTTCATAGATACATATTGGGCAAGTATTCCATCAGACTGAAAGAGTACATCAGGTGGAATTTTTATTGTTGGGTCCACAGCGGTTTCCTACTATAGCAGGAAGCAAAGATCTGTGACGCTCAACTCGGAAGAAGAAGAATACATGGCTACAATTCAAGCAACATCTGAGGATATTTAGATGAAAAAGATACTTGTAGGAATGTTTGGTCAGATGATGGTTCCAACTTTGATCTATTGTGATAATCAGAGTTGCATCAAGCTCTCTGACAATCTTGTATTTCACAATCAATCCAAGCATATAGATATCTAGTATCACCATTTGTGGGACTATGTACAGAGGCATATAATGTTGCTACAATACATTCAGATAGAGGAACAAGATGTTGACATTTCAAAAAAGGCATTGTCAAGAGGGAAGTTCAAATTCCACAGGTGCAGAATAGGGGGGGTTGTTGATAATCACTTTCTTGTTGAGAGGGAGTGTTGAAAAATGCAGTAAGAAATTCTCAATTTGATTTTGCCTTGATTAAATTGAGAAAATTTGAATTTCCACATTAGCAGATAACTTGGATGCAGTTAACTTGTGTGACATTACTTGTGTCACCCAGTTTACTCAATAAATTCGAGATGGAAGGGTTAGAGTTCAGTTAAGCATGTGTGATTCCTAATTTTTAGGAATCAAGGTCATTTATTTCAAGTTATTTTTCAGTTAAACTACTTCCAATTGTTGGAGGAACTAATGGAAGGTCAGTTGTGGAGTGAGCCTTCATTCTAACTTAGTGATCATCCAATTAATTGATCAATCAACGCAAAATATCTAGTGCATGCAGAGAATTAGATTTAGCTTGAAAGCTCTACAAAACCTAAAAGGTCAAAAAATTTAACGAAAAAAAAAAAACCTTAAAAAAAATTGTGGTAAAACTTGGTAAAACTTGGAACACGTTAAAATAAAACGTTGTATAAGCAATTTTACGTAAGTAAAAAGCCTTGAAAAGCTGAAAAAAAAGATACAAAGTATCATTTTAGTTGAAAAGGAAAGCAAGTTTTTTTAAGAAACTCATAAAATGCATCCTTTTAAAAAAATAAATAAATAAATAAATATTGAGAAAAAATGCATCCTAAAATGTTCTTAATGGTGGATTGGTTACTTGCTATCCTTTTGGTTCTAAGAGGAGTCCCTGGAGAGAGAGTTGTAAAACCTGCGATTGTTGTTGGACAACCTCCTTTTACTTTATAAGTAATAAACCCTTTCACCCTCCTATTTGTTTGCCAAATCTTATTCGGCTCCCCTCCACTTCACTGAACCTTTAGTGTTGAATGAGACAACAGGACTTGTACAGTTTACCCTTATTTTGAATATTTTAGACCCCACATCGCCTTGAAGGGAGAGTCTCTTCTTTAGCACCAAACCCTTAGTGTTGGATGGGACGTGTCACACCCCCAAGCCTACGGTAGTCTTTCAACCGTGCTAGGCGAGGTGCGGCACTACCAATCGTTTTCTTTTCACCAATACTTATGATTGTAGACTACGCCTTAACATTCCATACTTAGTTTTATTTTTGTTACCAAGTATTATTAATATACCTTTATACCAATGAACACCCATACACATTCATTATCAACAACATTATAAAATAGAAATGCACAACAGTATAAAGGGAGGGGCAACTCCCTGCAATATGAGTCTGCTCGATAGCAATATATTATGCAATCTTCACTTTTACAAAGTATAGACTAAGTCCTTGGGAAACCCCAAATTTATACTTAGCCAAATTTTACAACTTCGGCAAACTCGGTTGCCCAGCTCATCGACACCTCCGCATGGTCGCCGCACAACTCACCAACCCATCGTTCGCCTTGTCGCACGTCTTCCCCGGTTCGCACTTCGTTTGGTCCACAGACACCCAAACTGTGTATACCTGCCCACACGCAGTCCCACTTGCCAACCCTTGACAAACGCCCAAATCGTGTGAAACAGCACATAGTACTGCCTGCCCAACTCTACGACCTCCGGTTCCAACCTTCGTCTCCACCGCACCGTCATGCATGGCGCGCCCACACCCGACCGCCCGTCGTGCACATCTGCACGGACGCCCTCACCCGGCCCCCCATCGTGCACGTCTACCCAGACGCCCTCGTGGTCACCAGAACGCCCAACTCGGTCACTCGTCGTGCAGCCCTACATGGGCGCCCTCGCTCGGTCACCCGTCATGCATGCCTACACGGACGCCCTCACCCGGGTCGCCCATCGTGCAGCCCTGAACAGGCGCCCGCCTGGATCGCCCATCGTGCAGCCCTGCACGGCGACTTCGCCCAAGTGATGCGTTGAGAGATGATGATCCAAGATAGATGATGGTAGAAATGCCTCCAACACACTTCCATATATACCAAGGGTAGGGCGTGGTCCTGGCTGGCCAGCCGACTCACCCAAAGCCCCTACACCATCGCAAAAGCCTCCAAACGCACCGTCGGCTCCACACAAGTGTTGGTCGGCCTCCATAGCGTTTGCAACCATGCCAGCACGCATATATATGCTCGCCCTCCTCTCCATATGCGCATAACACCATCGCACACTTTGAAATCGCTCGCACATCCAACCGCACCGCAGTTCATTCAGCCTACCCACGTTCGTTCAGGCCTACCCATGCACCCGCACTATCCGCCCACGCGCCCAGGAACTGCAGGTCGTTACATCCTCCTCCACCTGAAGTCGTTGTCGTCCTCGACAACATACCATCCTCGTAGCCATCCACCAAGATCAGCATACCAAGGTATACACCCCATCGGTATGTCATATATCAGAAATCATCTCAATCCATGACCATCGACCACCCTGTCACAATCTCCACATGCTACCTGGAATGCTGGCCCCTCCATCTCAAGCTACATGCCCACTACACATCTCGTGTCGACCTCATCATGTGTCGTCCCATGTGATCTGCTGCCATGATACTCCAACAAATGCTAACACATCTCTGTACACTTCCGGACCCCATGTTCGAACTAGTCGGATGGCTAGTCCAACTGTCACACTCAAACCATGAGAGTGAACATCCTCATGTCATCATCAGTCGTGTCAATGTGCTGCATGAAATCAGCCACATCTATCCCAACATCATCCATATGTGTGCCTCCTCAATATGAAGAGACCATCTCATCAAACTCCAACTCTCGGTGTGCCACATCCAAGTCCATGAAGCAACCTCCATCATATCTGCAATGTGTCATCCCTCAAGTCTACCATAGAAACAAGTATACACCTGTCTCATCTATCCATGTGCAGCCCATGATCATAGATCAATAAGCTCCCATGTGTCAAAGGTGGTTGAGTCTCGCCTCAACCCATGCCCAAGTGTTGCCACCAAGGCATCATCATCGTCGTAACTCCATCACTCCAAAGTGTCTCATATTGATCCTCTACATCAAGTCACTCTTTCAAGCCATTCCCATGCATGTACTTGAAAGTATGCACCCCATCTTGCATTAAAGTCTCTGACCTCAGCTCCTCAATGCATCAGATCCTCCAAATCCACCATATATGAAGTCCCCAAAGCCACAACAATCTCATGTCATCATGAGCTCCATAAGCCATCCCCAACCAACATCTCAGCAAGCATACAAGTCTCGGCCCAAAGGTCTCTGCAAGATGCCTCAACTCTCCATGTAGTAGGAATGCCCCATAGTCTGCTCACAACTCTATCTAAGTCCATGGCCTTGTTGTACAAGAGTGCACAACCTCTCCATCGGCTCGTACATAAAACATCTCCATGTCACATCAGCAAATCCATCTACACAACACCCCTGCCTCGTCACTTCTCATTGGATGCCCATAAGTGACATCTCTATAAGTGCTCTTGCACAATGTCCCTGCATAAGACTGCCATGCTCCATGTCTCCAACCTGATGTCCATGACTAAGTTGTCCATGTAGTCCAACCAAGTAGACCCATCACAACGATCGGCCATCCTCATCCAAGTCTGCAATGTTCGGTCTAGTGAACTCGGTCACCCAACCATATCATCATCATATCATGAGTCTCTTCCACCATAGCTCCCCCACTAAAGGTTCCACCAAGACTTGTTCTTGGTCTCAGCCATGAGAAGTCCACCCAAGTGTGTGCCCTTCAATCTGTCCATAAGTCATGTCGAGCACTTAGCCAATGTGACTAAAGCATGACCCATCCTCCACAACGATCATCATGTTCCTCCCTTGTCACGGGCCTTTGTACCTTCTACCATAAGGTCACAAACAACCCCAACAAGTTGTACAACAATCAACAATCCTTGCTTCTCCATACAAGGTCTCATCATTGACATCCATGGTAAGATGCTCCCTAGCCTCAGCAAATTGGCTTTGCCCTTCCCTACATACGGTCCATCTACCAAATGCTCAAGTGAAACACAAGTATCAATAGTAGTTACATCATCATCATCATGAGGTTCCTCCATGGGAGTGTCCTCATCCGTCCATGTCTGCAAACTGCACGATCCTGGTCCAACTTGATCAATCTCAAGTTCATCCTCCATCGTTGTCACATCTGTAACATCTTCAAACATAGGGGCTTCCTCTTCCTTGGTAGCACAATCTGTAATTTCATCCTACTCCATTGTCCATCCAAGTTGAAGAAGTTCATCTTCAACATTCTTTTCCAACACTGCAAGCTTCTCTCAAATCCGGGGATTCTCTTCTTTCATCCGCTTCAACCTGCATAAGGTAAGCAAGAGCTTCCCTTCTCATTCTTCCAAACGTGCCATGCCTTGTCATTCAGCTTGGTCCAAGCACGATGCTTCACCTCTGCTAAACCTGTTTCACCATTCACCAACTTCACCAAGTTCCCTGCAACCATGAACCAGCCCTTGTTCCACCTGTATGTGAAATCAACTTCCTTCACCTGCAAGTACCTGCTTCCACTATCACTTCGTCACGAGAAACCCTGCTCTACACAAGCTCCAACCAGGCTCTAATACCAACTCACGATAGTGTAGTGGGATCAGCACTTCTTCATCAACCTGGGTATCAGCTCTGATACCACCTGTCACGCCCCCAAGCCTACGGTAGTCTTTCAATCGTGCTAGGTGAGGTGCGGCACTACCAACAGTTTTCTTTTCACCAATACTTACGATTGTAGACTACGCCTTAACATTTCATACTTAGTTTTATTTTTGTTACCGAGTATTATTAATGTGCCTTTATACCAATGAACACCCATACACATTCATAATCAACAGCATTATACAATAGAAATGCACAACAGTATAAAGGGAGGGGCAACTCCCTGCAATATGAGTCTGCCCGATAGCAATATATTATACAATCTTCACTTTTACAAAGTATAGACTAAGTCCTTGGGAAACCCCAAATTTATACTTAGCCAAATTTTACAACTTCGGCAAACTCGGTTGCCCAGCTCGTCAGCACCTCCGCACAGTCGCCGCACGACTCACCAACCCGTCGTTCGCCTTGTCGCACGTTTTCCCCGGTTCGCACTTCGTTTGGTCCACAGACGCCCAAACCATGTATACCTGCCCACACGCAGTCCCACTTGCCAACCCTTGACAAACGCCCAAATCGTGTGAAACAGCACGTAGTACCACCTGCCCAACTCTACGACCTCCGGTTCTAACCTTCGTCTCCACTGCACCGTCGTGCACGGCGCGCCCACACTCGGCCGCCCGTCCGCACGCTCTCACCATGTCGACCAACTCTTCATTCGGCGGACGCCCTACTTGGGCCGCCCGTCGTGCATCTACACAGACGCCCTCACCCAGCCCCCCGTCGTGCAAGTCTACCCAGACGCCCTCATGGTCACCCGCACGCCCAACTCGGTCACCTGTCGTGCAGCCCTGCACGAGCGCCCTCGCTCGGTCACCCGTGGTGCACGCCTACATGGACGCCCTCACCTGGGTCGCCCGTCGTGTAGCCCTGAATGGGTGCCCGCCCGGGTCACTCGTCGTGCAGCCCCGCACGGCGACTTCGCCCAACTTGCACTTCCGCTCCGCCTTCGGCCTGCATCCAAGTGATGCGTTGAGAGATGATGATCCAAGATGGATGATGGTAGAAATGCCTCCAACGCACTTCCATATATACCAAGGGTAGGGCATGGTCCTGGCTGCCCAGCCGACTCGCCCAAAGCCCCTACACCATTGCAAAAGCCTCCAAACGCACCGTCAGCTCCACACAAGTATTGGTCGGCCTCCATAGCATTTATCACCATGCCACCATGCATATATATGCTCGCCCTCCTCTCCATATGCACATAACACCATCACAGACTTTGAAAGAGCTCACACATCCAACCGCACCGCAGTTTGTTCAGCCTACCCACGTTCGTTCAGGCCTACCCGCGCGCCTGCACTGTCCGCTCGCGCGCCCAGGAACTATAGGTCATTACAGGACAGGATCCTTATATTCCAACAATATTGATTATGTCGTTACCACCGGAAGAGACTGAGGCAAGCTGGCATGGGGCACATTGAACCAACACAGAGATGGATGGTACGATTTTGATTGTTTTTATATTGAAAGCTTCTACCGCATAACATTTTTTTAATTATTTAATAAAAATTAACATTTTTTTATATTTTATATTATAAATGATTTTTACCAACCCTTCAAAATAATACTTAAAAAAACACATACATATATATATATATATATATATATATATATATATATATATATATAAAAAAAATAATTAAAATTCATTCAATAAATAAATAAAAGAATTATTTATACATTTTATAAAAATTCTAAAACATTAAAAAAAATACAAAATTTATATGTTTTATTTTTTTATATATACATTATAAAAATAATTAAAAAATTATATCGTAAATAAAAGAAGAAATATTTATACATTTTATAAAAATTTCAAAACATTAAAAAGAAAATACAAGGTTTAGAATAGGTCAAAACACATAAAAATAAGTTATAAATTTATCTTAGTCCTCTTTTAATAGGAGTAAAAGTAAAAGCATGTAGATATCACTACTTAATCATTTTAAGTAATAAGGTTTTCATTATTTACTAATTTTATTAGTTAACCAGTGTGGTAGGCAATGTACTGCAGCCATTACTATTGATTATTGTTGTTTGTACAATTAATAAGTACAATATATTAGGACATTACTTGAAATATATTTTGGAATGTATCTTGTTTTAGATTGTGCTAGTTTAATTATTATATATTTTTTTATTTTTTGGTATATTTTTATATTAAATTTGTTTGAAATTTAGTGATTTTTTTTGTTATTGTGTTTTATGATGATAGTAGCCATTAAATTATTAAATAACATAATATTATTTGATAAAAACTTAATAACATAGTATTATTTGATAAAAGATGTTGATTGCAAATGTTGTAAAAACAAAGATAAACTAGTTGACATTTTTATATTTAAACACGCAGAGAACCAGAGAACCACAATTATATACAAATTGTTATGAAAAAGAACATATGCAAAGCAAACATGGTTCTATAATAATAAAAAATTGTATATGCTTAGTGTGTGATCTGGGAATTGACATCTATCATGTTAGAGCTAAAAAATAAAAACATAATTTTATAATAAAAAAATTATATATGCTTAACGTGTGTGATCAATTATTTTTCACTAAAAAAGTTCATTTTTCCATACATCTATCTTTTAGCTTTCACTGATAGTTGCTTTAATAGAGAGTCATTTCACCTTTGATAGCTAATTTTTCTCACTTCCCTTATATTTTTTGCAGTTAACATTGACCACATATTCTCCAATTATGTGGCTTGCTTAACAAATAGATCATGGATAACACTCCAAACTTCACCCATAGATCTAATTAACAAGATTATAATGCCAAGATTTGCCGATCCAATAATAAGCATTAAATAATCAAGATACAGAGTGTTACTTTAAGATTTAATTATAAAAAAACTCTTTAAAATTTAGCCCAATAAAATCACTTTAAAAAATGAACCCAAAAGACTTACTTTAAAAATTAAGCTCAAAAAATTCACTTTAAAAATTCATTCTAAAATTTTCATTTAAAAGTTCAGTGCAAATGAGGAAAGAGTATGTAAATAATGTTTCGACTCTATTTATTTATATCATTCGAGTGAAACGTTTTTCAGAGGGTGTTACCGGGAATATTGTCCACTCGGATGCTGCTATTCCCACTAAGACTGGTAGCTATCTTATAAACAAACAAGTAAAGTCTACTTTTGTTTTCCTTTATAAAATAGATAAGAGTGGAACAAAGGAGACCAACCTTAGTCTTGCACTTGATTTCCTTGTTTGATTCCTCTCCTTCCTGATAGAGCTTTACCGCTTCTTCTTCATCTACCCAGCTTCAAAGAGCACCTGTGGAATCACAGCAACATACTACTATCTAAGAACAAAGACCTATATTCATAAATAACACAGGACCAGATATGTGTTAACCATACAAATGCATATATAAGAAAACATACAAGAATATGGAGGACAACTTGAATAGCTTTATTAAGATCAAAAGTAGCAAGAGGATTACAACCATATGTTCTAACCCAACATCATCCTCTAGCAAGAAATCCCTTCTTCACCTCAAGTAAAGCTTAGATCACCCAACACTATGAAGTTTACACCAGAAAACCAACAACACTTCTCTACAAAATACAAGATTCCAGCCTCTGGATCTCTGTGATGAGGGATCCATATATAGATGATTGTAGGGGGGTGAGTCATCTTCTGGGGTCTTGATTAGTGTCCTCTCTCTGATAGTTCCTGATTCCACTTGGAGAATGATGATCTCTTACACATCCCTGGTCGAAAACAGAGAGGCAAGTGTCAGAGGGGAAGCTTTGTGGAAGATTCCCATGATATTCCACCTCGCAATTTGTCCTGCCATTTGTCATTCCCGACCATCGCACCCTAAGAGGGGCCATTCAGTATGCATCGCACCTTGTACACTGGGAAAGTGATATGCATCGCACCCTCTGCACTGGGTAATTCAGTATGATCTAGTTTTGACCATTCTGAGCAGTTTTTAGTGGAGAACTTCTGGGGGATGATGTAATCAGCTGACCTTGTTCCTTTAGGCAGTGAAGCAACACTTTTAGGGACTTAGGAGTCCTCAGTTTATGGACATTTATGATTAGGGTTGAACTGCCCACAAATTTCTATAACAGAGGGTCACATCATTTCATTTTTCTGGTCGACAGAAAATATAGCCACATTTTTTTCCAAACTTTTAGTTTAATTCGACCAAATTAATTTTCCATTTATTTTAACGGACTTTGACGACAAACACCAGTTCAACCGAACATGTTTTTAGTTCAGCCAAACTACTTTATCCTGCAACTTTGCAACAACTCGGCTCTGGTAACCTTTCTCCAACTTTGAAATAGTTAAACTCCATCAAATTTGGTGAATTTACTTTCAGAACCAATACCAGCATTTGTACAATTGAATCTATTTTCATTGGATATAAATTTTATGGAATTTCATAGATATTTTCTAATTTTAATTTATTTTTTAATAAAATATGTGCGAAAAAATTATGAAGGTCATTATAATTCAGTGAAATCAAAATTTTGTATCTTCCAAAATACACTGTAAAAAATATGAAAAAATTATGGTTCATTACATGGTCTATCTTCTGTAATGGGTACACTTTATATTTTTAGTTATTAACTAATATGTTGAAAAAATTGACATTATGCTAAACATCTTCAAAATTTGCAGTTTTTTCATATTGGTTCAATTCAAAAAATTCTAGTAATTATGTGTGCGTCAGTTGGTTTTGTAAATATAACGATATCAAAGTAGAGTTTTTCTAGATTGTTGCAACACATTTTTTTTTTCAAAAATGCCAAGTTAACAAAGAATAAACTAGTGCCAAAAAACATGACTTTTTATGAATCCCTTGATTTTTAAAGAACACACAGTCAAACAATTGCTAAGTTGACATATCAAATGTGAATAAAAAATTCCAAAAAATAAGTAATAGAAAGCTAATAAAATTTCTAACAAATTTTCTTTTTATTGTAAAATGAAATTCTAAACAGAAAATTGCTTTGGCTTGCTGAATGTTGAAGAACTTCTAAAAAATAAAAAATAAAATTCTCAAAAAAGGGAAAACTTCACATTTTCACCATGTATCAACACCAAACACCATGGGGGTGCTTCTTCATGTAGTTAGACCCCTTATGGAGTAATAATTGTAAGGATTCCAAACAGTAAATATTCCATGCTAGTCATTTTAAAGAAGCAGGAAACCCAAAAATTCATTTGGTCTCATCACTCCTTCCTTTTGTACAAGTGGTAGTGCCAATTTTGGCTTAAAAGAAAATATCACCTCCAATAAGGAAACATCTCGATAATCTCCATTATATTGATATATACTTCAATTATGGTGGTGACATAGAGATCACTAAGATATATGTTTCTGTTGTGTAAGAAAATGAGGTAATGATTGATGGATTCCTATGTTTTTCCAAACCTAACTTTTCCCTTTATCTTAGTTTATCAACATTTTCAAGGGTTTGTTCTTTCCTATGAAACTTTCATTCTTGATTACATCTATTGTTAATATTCACATGGACATCACACAACAAGAACTTGGCCAAACTTGTCCTGTCAATGACACTAAACAACAAAGATATTGCAACAATAACATTTCGCAATAAATGTTTATGTTTGTGTAGATAAATCCTTGATTTTTAGATATAATACAATTGAGATTTCTGTTATTTTCATTTTATAAAGGGAGAGAAGAATGTGCAAATGTTATCAAAGTGAACACATAATACCACATGTTCTTTTTATCATGCACAAATTAATAATATGTGTGTTAATAATATGCATGCATTTTTATTAAAATGTTGACCTTGAAAACATTATTTATATTCTTAATAAACTTCTAATGATCTGCCATATATATTAGTTTGTGAATAAGGTACCTACAAATCCAATAGGGAGAGTTGAGAAATTCAAATTATTAACATGTCATGGTTATCATTTTCCTCTAACTTGTTATGGGTTCCATTACTAAGTCAAGATCGTTGAATGAGTCCCTGACCCTTCTTGGGCTCAAGAGTCTTGAATGAGTCATCATATCAACACATGAGTTCTTTATAGGCATTATATGTAGGCCTTCAAGTGGGATATGTGTGACGTGTAATTTGTGTGCACTAAAAGTGTGTGTGGACACCTAGACATGATTAATGGTGTAAACAAGGTCCTTAAGTCATAATTAAACCTTCTCAAGCTCAAGTGCCATGAAGAAACCCTCGACTCAATAACATGATCCATCATTAGGGTTCTTTTCCCTATGGGTTGGATGGATGCCATTAAAATTATTCATGCATTTTGGATGGTCTTGAGGCTTTGAACATTGTTCTGTAATAGGGAAATAACTTCCTTAGTACCTTGACATTGGTTGGGGGAGGGAAACAACAACATGGGATCTTATACTCAAACACCATGAACATGTGCTCTGACCAACATAAAGGAGCAAGGATGACATGTGATGCCTTTATCATAAGAAATTTAAAACAAGTGTGCTAGGATCTTATTGGAGATTCTAAAGATCAAGAGAAATAAAAAAGTATTTGAAACAAATGTAGGAATTTTGCATGGGGTCGTTATCATGTAAGTGGGATTAAAGCACCATAAGTATGTTTTGTGAACTATATATGCATGTTGAGGTATAAATATTATCAAATGGAAACAATGGCCTTAATCCCTGTTGAACCTTCTCAAGCTCAAGCACCATGAACAACACCTATATTTAACCATGACACAATAACAATTTATGATTTCCATGGTCATGGGGACTACTATGATATCTTCAACATCATGTATTAGTCTTAATTCCATGAGCATACTCAAGGGAATGAAACAATACCTTCCAAATCAAATCCTTGCTTCTTAGGCTCAAGTGCCATGGAGAAGTCCTTAAATCTCAACATCTACCTGATGCTAATTATATATTGTCTCTAAGGGTTTTATGGGTGCCATCACCTTTCTACTCCATGAATGCGTTTAGAGGTCATAAATGGTCTTATGTCCTGAATGATGTTTTTCAAAATCATTCACTGTGAATAACACCTATTATGAACAAGCTTATAAGGATATATTATTAAACACATACTTGAATAGACACACAATACGTTGACTCGATATCTCTAGCCTATCATAGGAATACAAGAACCATGATTAAACCACAATAATTCCATGAAATAATATCTAATATAGGACCACACCATGGATCATTCTCAAAACCATACTTATGGTTCCTTAGTGTTTGAGTTGTTGCATGTTCCACACATAGATTTTAGGCACTACAAATGGGCTTCAGCGTCTAAACATGATGTTGGGATATTATTGAATCTTCTTATGCTTAAGAGCCTTGAATGAGTCTTGAAACTAACGCATAAGTCATTTGTAGGGGTTCTTTATAAGCCTTCAAGTGGGATATGTGTTCCATGAGTAGGTTTTGTGCACTCAAAATGCATTTAGAAGCCTCAACATGGTCAAGGGATTAAGAAAAGGTATTAATCCATAAGTGAGCCTTCTCAAGCTCAGTTTCTATGAAAAAATCCTTACATAGTGACACAACCCCACACTAGGGGTTATTTGACCTGTGAGTTGGACATCAGTGCCATTAATATGTATCACATATCATGGTTGTGTATTAAGGACCTAATAATCGTAATGGTAGGAAATCAACATCCATAATTCATTGACATTTGTTCAAGGATGGAAATAATAAAATCAAATCCTAAAAATTATTTCTTACGCTCAAACACCATGAACATGTCCTCATATTACCACATGAGAGAAAGGATTTTTTTATAGGGCCTTGACCATAACCAAAGACTATAAATTAGTGTCATATTATCTTATTGAAGCTTCTTGGGATTAAGAGCTTGGAATAAGTGCTTGAACCAACACGATTTTGGCCTATGAATGGGATACATGCTCCATGAGTAATTTTTTTGCATTAGAAACATGGATTGAGACATAGACATGGTGAGGGGGGAATAATGACCATAATATCTGATTGAATATTCTCAAGTTACAACACCATAAACACCACCTAGAAATAATAACAAAATCCCTCTCTACTAAGCCTTTCACATTCAAATTGAGTATGGGTGCCATTATGAGGTCTTGGGCATCATGGATGGACCTCATGTACATTACCATGTTTGAGGGATGAAAATAATAGACTTAAGCCCTTAATATTTCTCCATGATGTTAGGCACCATGGGTGAGTCTTGAAACCATCATTCTAGACCTTTGTTGGTTATCAGTTTCCACTATGGGTGTTATGGGAGAAATGATTAGTTTAGTTGTGCACCAAGAATTGTCTTAGAGGTATAACCTAGGTCATAAAATGACAACAATGTCCGTGTGTCGTAAATGATGCTTATCGATATCAATTTCTAGGAAAGACACTTGAAATCCCTAAAAAATGCATCTCTTAATCATCTTGTAATTGTGAGTTGTTTGCTAAGAGGCTTTAAGATGTTTTCAATAACGTTGGTGGGTATTTGCATTTTGAAAATGGTCATGGTAGTATAATAAGGACCTTTGGCATTTAACGAGCTTCATGGGCTGAAGGATGGTGAGGATGTATTAAAACACCATTAGGACCTTTCTATGGGATATTTGGATTCTATGTCATATATGCCTTCCTTATATTGGTTTCATGCATTAATGATTTTTCTAAAGGCCTAGGCTATAGCTAAACAGAAAAACAATAGTCTTACACAAGAAAATTAACCTTTTAGGCCTCAAGAATTATGAAGAGGTCTCAAGTCATCAAAATTTCCCTCCCTGAATGGATTTTGACTCCTAAATGGTATTTAGGATGCCATTACATATTTTAAGAAAGGAGATGGATGTAGGGGCCTTGACTATGCTCAAGAAAGGAAACTAGTCCTAATTTTCAAGACTCTTTCTTTCAACATAAGTCCTATTGCTAATATCCAAGGAGTATAGTTATGAATTTATGCGGTTATAATTTGTGTTATTACTAAAACATGTTTGTATTATTAACATGTGCACATTATTACATGTTTGCACTATTATAATTTAAAAAAATACTAAGACTAGCACTTTTCCTCTTTGTTGAATGAGTAATGTGCTTTAGTTTTATTTTTTAATTAATAAATTTGATGGTTCATGCAACATAATGTTATGTGAATATAAACATTTCTTTTCTATGTATCTAATCATTTTAACGCATGAATATTGTTTTACTAAATATCTATAGATATCTATAATCTTCCCACGGCCTCTATATATAAATATATATATATAATATATTTATTAATAATATAAATAATATATATATAATAATAAATATATTATATATATTATTTCTAATCACAATACCAAAAAATAATATGTCCATTTTTCAATTAATTTTATTTAAATATCATTTTTTTAAAAATACAATAAGTGTGGTCCTCTGGCGTTAGTGCAATTGGCAATATCCGGAAAATGAAGTCTCACTGAATCGGAAGTCTTGGGTTCAAATCTTGTGTAATGCCGCAAGAGAAAGCCCAGTGCCTACGGGGAGCTGGACAGATCATAGGCCCCCAAAGATTTACTAGTAGGTCTATTAGATCCTCTTTTTATTTTTAAAAATATATAAAATTAATATTAAATTAAAAAATATAGCAACACACAAAGACCAATGGTATTGTACAAATTGTTTTAAGAAATTATATCATTAGATAGTAGACTAATATTTTAACATGAACATATACATTACACGTGTTATAGTGTTTCTTTAATTATAATTTAATTATTGAGAATTATTAGGTGGATTGTAAAGATTTAAAGAACACTGAATATTTTGAGTAGTATAGGGTTGATATTTATTTCAAAGGTAGTTATGTCATTTTTTCCCTTTTAGCTGAATTG
The DNA here is from genome assembly GCA_000404065.3 of Pinus taeda. NCBI lineage: Eukaryota > Viridiplantae > Streptophyta > Pinopsida > Pinales > Pinaceae > Pinus > Pinus taeda. Next base: position 29,933 of record APFE030653429.1, read on the forward strand.
ATTAATTAAAAAATGTTATATAAACAAAGTTTATTTATAAATTATGAATATCCATAGTAAAATGGTCCTAAATATTCATGGTTAGGAATATTATTTGATGTTTTTTTAAATGTTTATATATGTTTAACTTGTATCCATACCTAGCAGCAACGATTCTTTTTATCTTTATAGGAGCTTGCTAACCTGCCATGACTGAGGTAGGCGGAATGATACTGGTAGACTGAGTGATATGGATCAATGAAAAGGATGACAGAGACAGAGGAATATGACAGACAGCATGGGATGCTTTCTTTGGACTGAGATCCAAAAGGGAAATGAATGAACAAGAACTCTATGAATCTCTGAAGGAATTTCTTCACTAGCAGAGATACATGGGATTTTTAAGGCTTAATTGACCCTGATGCTCCTTTCTACGATGTTTTCTTCTGCTTAACGATCTTCTCAGTGTCAGGCACTGATTTAGCTGGTGATTTCTGAAGATTTCTTCGAGTATGTCTCACAAACTGAGCCAGGACTATAATGTGGAGTCGCCAAAGGTTGGTCTTCCTCCAGTGGAGTCGCCGGATAGATGATTACAACCAGAAATGTGCCCAGACTTTGTCTATCATCAAAATCTGGAACTATGTCATCCCCCAGGGAAGCTGAGCTTCAATATTCGATCCCCGGCAACGACGCCAATTAATGCTATCACACCAAGAAACTCTCCTAGGTTGTATCTCAGAGATGCTCGGGAACATTACAAACTCAACAAAATGTTGGAAATGGATGAATGGAAGGTCTGATGCATATTCAAGCTAGATAACCACTTCTACTATGATTGACTCTAGACATGCGTGAACACCCCCAAACTACAAGGCTTTAGACCACCAATTACTCACAGTTTAAGGAATAGGTGAACATGGAGAATACTGACCACACCAACAGATACACAAGACCATGTGATAGTCGGCTGCAACCAATAAAGAGGTCTGCAAATCTATTTCTTAATACACAGACAGGATGACATCTCTCTGGCATTAAGTAAAAAGAAACCTGCATAACACATTCAATAATACATACAAGATTCTAACACAGAGGTGGGATGACAGCGCCTCTAATGCTAAATATCAAGAGCACATGAATAAATGCATAATAGGCATAGCCTAGAACAAAGAAGAAGTGGAAAGTGAGCAATTAACAACAAAAGAAGCTTGTATTAGCTGAAAATGAAGACCAGATGTTGCAAGTATCACAGTAGTTACAGTCTCCAGAAGTTGAACCTTACATCAAAACTAAAACCATCAACCAACATCCCAGATTACATCTGTGTTTTGGGTATATATGGAGTTTGACTACAAAGATATTTTGCTATTCTATGCGTGGAGGGGTCATAATTGACCACCAACTACATTAAGTCTCTGATGGAGTCTCTGCTACAATCTAACTGTGTCTGTAGATAAATTTGACCTTCTCAGAGGCTCCGTTGTCCTCCTCGAATAGGTGGAGTGTAGTATGGATGCAATTCCATAACTGCTAGGGATGTTTAACTACTCGAGGCATGTCCTTTTTCCCTTGGCCATACTGTGTTGAATGCGGTAGTTGAAGATTAACTGCGCAGAGTACTAAATTCTAGCCTCCTTCTTCTTTCGGGAGCATGGGACAGGCTAAAGACACAGATAGTATGGCAGACGAATGGAGGAGAAAGGTCGACCTTTGAATCGCGTAGATCAATGGCGGGAATGAATTTGTAGAGGGTATCGGGAGAAAACAGGAGCGTACAAAAATGAGCCATCAGATCACGAGCGGGCAAATCCGATGGTGATCGAGGGCAGAAGCTGCACGGGAATTAACGACTGGGGACGGGTGAGACAAGAGTTAAGCGGTATTTCCCACACTGCTTACAGGGGTCGGGCGGTAATCGTATGCGGGCTAGCAATACGAGTCAACGCGTGACGCGTAGAAGATGGGACGCGGGGAAAATTTCTTTCCCCGCGGGTTAATGTGCAGTCATGTTTCGGCAACGATGGAAGCGGATACCGTTAGATCTCGCGGTAAGCAATCGGATGGCAGGGAACGAGCGAGTGGGTTATGTGCGGCGTGGGACCATTGGATCTAAACGATTAACGGCTACGATTAAATAAAATAAAATATGAAAGCGTCGAGTTATATGATTGGGTCCTATGGAAGGTTTGCGCTTTGCGATTAAGGACTGGGGGCTAAACAGGGGCTTTTTTAGGTTTCAGAGGGTTTAAACGGGGAATGGAGAGGTTTTAGGAGGAAAAACAAACATGGCAAGGCTATGGACTATAAGGAAAAAATGAAGGAGAAGGGGAGGAAAAGACTGCTGCAATCTGCCTTTTCTGCATAAACACATAGCCGAGCTAATATTTAGTCCTCCAAATGTTGAAGTTTGTAGCAGAGCTAACACTAGCTCCTTTTGAGGATGAGATCCAACCTGTGAGGTCTCAAGAACTGCAGACCAATGCCTTCATACAAAACCAGCCTAAAAACATTTGCCTAGTATTCCATTGGGCATGGAGTCTAATTATGTCCACACTAAAAGAACACAATTAAAACATTAAGGCTTGAAAACCTTAAACAACATAAATATTCAAAAATTGGCCCTTTGTTGGGCCATCAAAATTGTTTCTTTGCCTCTCGGCCTGTTCATCATAGATCTGCAAAACTGGGTTGATTTGATCCTCTACCTCAAAGAGTTTAGGGCATTTGACCTTATCTGGTAGATATGGATCAAATTTCATCCCCTTTCTATATACTGTCATCCTCGGATGTTTTTCATGGGAGCTTTTGTACACCTGCTGAATAACCATGGTTGATGTGTACTTCTCTGTGTCATCTGTGGCCTGCACAACTAATATGAATGGTGAACCAATGTATTCTTGTGCGGGGGACACAAAGACATCATCTGCTCCTTCATTTTTCTTAGAACAGTCCTCATCCAAGGAGTCCCAAGATTGTGCACCCTCTTCCTCTGTCATCTGGCAAGCTGTTTTTTCAATCTATGTGGAGGCCACCTGAGCAGGCATCAGAATATCAAGACTGAGATGATTAGTATCAACCTTGGGCTTTGAATCATGGCCTGCCTTAGTGCCTAGTGGGCAATTGTGAGGGATTGTCACTTGAGCAGATAGAGGGACAAAAGATGATGGTGATCTTTCATCTCCCTTTTTAATCACTGGGTTGGGAATAATAGCAGGTTGGTCAAGTTGCAGATCTACATAGTCATGGGAAGATGGGCTGGCATTGGGCTCAGAATCTTCGAGGATGAAGGGGTCTGCTGCAAGTTGCCCCTGCTGATAAGCTTGTTTTTCTACAGGTACAACAAACTGATGAGCAGTGCCTTTGGATAATGCTTCCTCATAGGCAGCTTTGGTTAGGAAAGGGGCACTGCCCTTATCTTCCAAACCATGGACCTCCTCCTCTTCTTCAAACTTCTCTTATTCCATGACTATATTCTGGAAAGGGGGCTTCACCCTTTTGTCTTCATTTGCATCTTTGTTTCTTTGAAAAAACCGCAACTGCTCCTGTGCTCCTCTATATGGATTTGGATTTGGAAGAGAAAAGGCACCAGGAGCTCCTGCTTCTTGAGAATATTGCTTAGCCTCCAATCTGGAAACTTCAGAGGCCAATAACTCTATAATCCTGACCAATTTATCCATCTCGGGATCTGAGGATGATGAGGACTCACCCCCCTGTCTTCTTCTTTCAGCATCACCTTCGAGTCTTTCTGCAGCCATCATGTTTGATTCTACTTCAAAGGCTGCATCTTGCATATCAGCCAAAGAAGTGCATCTTCTTTCTTTTAACAGCAGGCAGAACTGAGAATTGAAGGCACTGGCATAAGTAAACATAGCAGAAGTAGGGGTGGGTTTGACTTCAGCGGGTATTCTGTTCGACATATGGTTAAATCTGATGTTGAAATCAGATAGCAGCTCACCATTCTCCCTCTGCAAGTTCCCAAACTCAGTATAATAAAAGAGCAGATCCTTTTTATCCCCCCAATGCTTTAGGAACACATCATCTAAAGCCTCAATGTCTGCAATAGACCTAGGGGGGGTAATTCTCTAAACCATTTTCTAGCCTCCCCATCTAATCTTTGGACAAAAACCCTCATCCACACATCATCTTCATTAATATCCAGGTTGTCAACATAGCTATAAAAAGATTCAAGGTGCTCTTCAGCTGTTACTCCTTCTTTACTAGTAAACTTAGCCATATTTTCCTGATAATCTCCTATAGACATGGCATTCAAAGGGACAGGCAAGACCAAGGGTCCATACCTAGCAGCAACAATTCTTTCTATCTTTGTAGGAGCTTGCTGACTTGCCATGACTGAGGTAGGTGGAATGATATTGGTAGATTGAGTGATATGGATCAATGAAAAGGATGACAGAGACAGAGGAATATGACGGACAGCATGGGATACTTTCTTTGGATTGAGATCCGAAAGGGAAATGAATGAACAAGAGCTCTATGAATCTCTAAAGGAATTTCTTCACTAGCAAAGATACATGGGATTTTTAAGGCTTACCTAACCCTGATGCTCCTTTCTACGATGTTTTCTTCTGCTTAACGATCTTCTTAGGGTCAGGCACTGATTCAGCTGATGGTTTCTAAGGATTTCTTCGAGTATGTTTCACAGACTGAGCCAGGACTATAATGTGGAGTCGCCAAAGGTTGGTCTTCCTCCAGTGGAGTCGCCAGATAGATGATTGCAACTAGAAATGTGCTCAGACTTTTTCTATCATCAAAATCTGGAACTGTGTCGTCCCCCAGGGAAGTTGAGCTTCAATCTTCGATCCCCGACAACGACGCCAATTAATGTTATCACCCCAAGAAACTCTCCTAGGTTGTATCTCAGAGATGCTCGGGAACATTACAAACTCAAAAAAATGTTGGAAATGGATGAATGGAAGGTCTTATGCATATTCAAGCCAGATAACCACTTCTACTATGATTGACTCTAGACATGGGTGAACACCCCCAGACTACAAGGCTTTAGACCACCAATTACTCACAGTTTAAGGAATATGTGAACATGGAGAATACTGACCATGCCAGCAGATACACAAGACCATGTGATGGCCGGCTGCAACCAATAAAGAGGTCTGCAAATCTATTTCTTAATACACAGACAGGATGACAACTCTCTGGCATTAAGTAAAAAGAAACTTGCATAACACATTCAATAATACATACAAGATTCTAACACAGAGGTGGGATGACAACCCCTCTAATGCTAAATATCAAGAGCACATGAATAAATTCATAACAGGCACAACCTAGAACAAAGAAGAAGTGGAAAGTGAGAAATTAACAGCAAAAGAAGCTTGTATTAGCTTAAAATGAAGACCAGACATTGCAAGTATCACAGTAGTTACAGTGTCCAGAAGTTGAACCTTACATCAAAACCAAAACCATCAACCGTCATCCCAGATTACATCTGTGTTCTGGGTATATATGGAGTTTGATTACTAAGATAATTTGCTATTCTATGCGTGGAGGGGTCATAATTGACCACCAACCACATTAACTCTCTGCTACAATCTGATTGTGTCTGCAGATAAATTTAACCTTCTCAGAGGCTCTGTTGTCCTCCTCGAAAAGGTGGAGT
>APFE030653431.1:0-10174 GCA_000404065.3 Pinus taeda
TAGTCCTAAAATGACAAACCTTGTAGACATACAGATGTGGTATGTGCCTTGAGAGGTAGTGTGGCAACTCACATAAAGCCTCCCAGCATAATGCTCATAATTAAAGACGAGGTTTTCCAGTTAAGGCCTTCAGGGATAATGTTGGTTGTGGTATAAATGCTTGACAAATATGGCTTATCAATTTGACTCTTCTTATGATAATGTTTCAAGATGGAGATTCCTTGTACCATGTAATGGGATTATGAATACCTCTCAAGTTAAGAGGGAGTGTTGAAAATTGTAACTAGGTTCGGTCTTCATAATGACCTCATTGTAAATCATGACATTGTATATTCTTTATAAAGAAAGAAAAATAAGATATTTTTTTTTTGGAGTATGGGTTTCATGCTCAAGTTTGAGTCAAAAACATGTTCTTCTTGCTTTTAGGTCTTCTAGGTCTTTTCGGGATAAATAATATTATTGGTCACATGTCATAGTCCCATTTGGACTAATTGTAATAAAGAAAAATATTTGTTTGTTAAGAAAAATCCATGGATAAGCCTAAGACCAAGTCGACCCAAGGAGTAGATCAAGTCAACCTAAAGGGAGTGAATTCGAACCTTAAGAAAGGTTATATAAAGGAGGGGAACTCGACTCATTTGGTCACTCATCTAACACAAGTTCAATCTGCAATATCAGTGAAGGAGGTAAAGTAGCTAGAGGATGAAGAAGAGGAGCAAAAGTCGAAGTTTGCCAAAGATTATCTTTTGTTGCCTCGCTAGGGTTTGTGAAGCTACCAGTTGCATGAGGCCAAAATTTTGAAGCAATTGCAAGGGGCCAAAATTGCAGGGTCGAAATTCTGTTATAAGGGTTGAAATTGCAGTAGCATAGTATTGAAGTTCTGGAAGCTGTCTCAAGGAAGATATTGTTGGGGGTTGACTTGGAGGGTTTGTTGGTTTTGGTCTTTGGGTCTTGGAAGTCTCTTAGTGAGAAGAGTCTAAAGAAGAAGATAAGCATTTTCTGGGTCTTCCCCTTGGAGGAGTTTTTCCCTTGCTTGGAGCATATATCTCATGTACTTTGTGTGGTTTTGATCTTCATTGTTTTGATAATTTCTTGATGAACAAAGATCTAATAAAGTAATAAAAGGCCAACACATATCACAAGTTATTATCAAGAAGGAAAATCATTTATAATTTACAAGTCTCCAAATTTTCCAACAATAAAAATAGTGGGAGTTTTTATTACAACATAAAATACGAGAATAATAAAGGGGCCTTTCATATACTCCCACATTTGTGTGGAGATTGACCTTAACAAAGGGTTACTAGATCACATCCAATTGAACAATGGACACTTCTAGTGGAACCAAAGTCTAGATTATGAAAAAAATGACATTTAGATGTCCTGTATATAACCAAACATGACACTTACAAGATAACTGTTTTTTGGCCAAAAAACCAACAAATAAGAGGAAAGGTTAGTGGCTCAAAACAAAGAATTGACAACCCTAAGAGCTCCCTTTTCCTAATAATGAAGAAGAGGTGGATCAAAATGATCCCCCAAGCAAAGAAAATGAGGAAATGAATGAAACATCAACACAAGAGGAGTTCCCTTTATAAACATTATATCCCAAATGGAACACATAGATGACAGTCACACCAATTCCTGTAGTACACGAAGCAACATCAATGAAGAATGAGATGATTCCAGGAACTAAAATAACTTATGTATAAGAGAGCTCTAAATAAGAAAAGGAGCTCACCCTTGCAACAAATACAACATTAGCTATTATCCGACCTGCCACAAGGGTTTGGTAAGAAGTAAAAAAGAAGAAAATGAAGAAAGGAAAAGTAAATGATTTATATAACTATACAAGTTGTTAAGCATTCTAACTAGTTTTTTTGTTCTTGCTTAGTTATGAGGGTTTAAAGCCACTATTGTGATAGATCCAACTTATCCTTTATCTCCAAATAGGTGCCAATCATATATCTACAAAATACAATTTTATTTTAATTAATAATAAAATTACATTTCTTTTACAGAAAAGATGAATTATTATATATATATACATATATAAAATAAATGATTCCAAATTTATTTAATTTTAAGGGAATGAAAAAAATAAATGAAACAAGACAGGCTGCGTGGCAGCTAGTCCCTGCCTTTAGCAAGCCAGCAGCCATTGTCTGCTTTATTGCCTGCAAGATTATCTGAAAAAGCCATTGTTTTGCTTTATTGCCTGCATGATTATCTGAAGTGTCTGCATGTTCACTGGAGCCTCATGGCTTCCCTTGCATAGCCCCTAGACTCCAACCCCGTGGATATATGCAAGCCATTGTTTTGCTTTATTGCCTGCATGATTATCTGAAAAAGCCATTGTTTTGCTTTATTGCCTGCATGATTATCTGAAGTGTCTGAATGTTCACTGGAGCCTCATGGCTTCCCTTGCATAGGGCCTAGACTCCAACCCCGTGGATATATGCATGGCAGTCCAGATTGTTAATCGGCTGCCCGTGGATATATGCATGGCAGTCCAGACTGTTAATCGGCTGCGTTGCTATCCATTAGCATGATCTCCTTTGCGTTGGATAAACCGTTTGTATGCATGGCAGATAAACCATTAAAAATGGTATATAATAATCTTTCATGCAGATTCTTTTGACATAGAGGATAGCCATTAATATTGTCTGCATTAATGTTTTTGATATGTGATAAGATTTGTGTGGATATCCATTGGAGCGTTGATAACCTTGGCACGTTTTTATTGGTTTACGTGGAGGTCCCAGCCATTGTCTCATGGACCAGCGAACCAGAAAAATCCATTGTTTTGCTTTATTGCCTGCATGATTATCTGAAGTGTCTGCATGTTCACTGGAGCCCCTATGGCTTCCCTTGCATAGCGCCTAGACTCCAACCCCGTGGATATATGCATGGCAGTCCAGATTGTTAATCGGCTGCGTTGCTATCCATTAGCATGATCTCCTTTGCGCTGGATAAACCGTTTGTATGCATTGCAGATAAACCATTAAAAATGGTATATAATAATCTTTCATGCAGATTCTTTTGACATAGAGGATAGCCATTAATATTGTCTGCATTAATGTTTTTGATATGTGATAAGATTTGAGTGGATATCCATTGCAGCTACTGTTCGCTAATTGCCAACTTTGAAACACTCTTCCCCGCTACTAACACTTTCAGTTATTTCTTGTAGGGGGCACCACGGCCTCACGGTACAATAAATACATCATTTTATTCTCATTCTCAGCCACGCCTACAAACTCACTGACGATAAAGAGCTCAGCTGATTGGGTTGTTTTTTCACAACAGATCTCAGAGGCAGTGCGTCGTTTCTGAGTAGACATGGCCGTCACCGAGCCCATACATGTTGCCCTCTTCATCATATTAATTGCGATTACCGTGCATGCAGTACAGAGTGCGTTCTTTGATTTATCTATGGCTTGTTCTTGATCCGTTACTCTTTGTTATATCATTTACTCGCTGTTTACAATAGTCATTGCATTAATCATAGAGGTCTTGCCGGCGTTACTTTGTTTTTTAATAGTCAGTGAATTAATCATAGAGGCGTCACATAGTTAATGTGTTGGGATGATGTACTGTATTTGTTCAGGCGCCATTATCAAGTGCGAGGAGCTTCCCGTGGAACTCTGCGCCTTCTCTGTTTCCTCGTCTGGTAATAGATGTGTGCTCGAGAAGGATGTAATGATGAACGACACCTTGCAATTTGAATGCCAGGTAACTTTTAATTATTAATCATAAAAACCTCACATTACTTACACAACTAGCGATTTTAATAGACACGTCATTGGCGACGATCATAATCTTGACTAGCAATATTGGTTATACATCATTAGTCATCGCTTGTGATGGTGGAAAAAATGGTGGGATGGATAGAAAGCGAACAGTGCATAAATGCGTGCGGCTTGGAACGGATGGTTGTGGGAATGTCCACCGATTCTATACACGAACCGGAATTTAGTACCAAGTTTTGTTCTTCCGAGTGCCGCAACAATTGCCCAACATCGTCGATCTGCATGTCAATCTCGCTGCGGGAGAAGGTTGGTCCCTCAGATGCCCTTTGTTCTGATGTCAACAATTCATTTAAAGTATTTACATAATAAGAGATTTGAGGCATGGTTTTGACAGGAATATCTATAGCGAGCATGTGCGAATCACAGAAAAGCAGATCCGGCAATGTGATCAAGAAATCGGAGACCGATTTGTCCAAGTCAAAGTCAAGCATCCGTTCCAAATCGTCTGAATCCCCGAATCGAAAGGAAACCATAAAATTGAGTCGGAAGTTGCTGTAATTGGACACCCTTGTTACGGCAGACCATTATCATTGGTAATTGCATGGAGAAAAATGCAGCATTAAACATAGTTACCAAATTTGGTCGAATTGACCGATTTTTTTTAATATTCGGCGGTTCGATTCAATTCTTGGATTAATACGCCAATTCAATTTCGTTATAGGATATTGTGTTCACGGATCAATACGGGAGGTGGCAGACCAGATTTCCAATCAGAACTATTAATTTCTTGTGGCCAGTGTATTTTTCAGAGACTTTTCCGGATCTAGGAGAAAGAAATAAGCTTAAAAAATAAAATGCGTACTACCTGGGAATGAACAGTCGCTTAATCGGCACCTTCGGAGAAGATAGCAGTCAAGGAAACTGACAAGCCTTGAAAGGATTAAAGGGTGAAATCAGATACAACATTCAAACATGAAAAAGCAAAAGTAAGTGGTATTGTAAAATCCGTACCTGCGCAGAAGACTCGGAAGTCTGGCCTGGAGCGGGTTAAGTGTGCCGAAAGCCTGAAAATGCCAAGGAAACGTTATAGTGATTTAATATAAATAATATTTTATTCAATTATATCGTTTGGGCATTCAGACATTCTTGGAATTGAACACTCAGTGGCCCTGCATGCATTACACGTGCCCGTCCGGAGTACTGGTGTACATATCCACCCCGAAAATCCTCGTGGATATGACCAGTACAAGAACCAAGAAAACGCGCAAGGGTATGAATAGTATCAAAACCAGGAAACCGCCCAAGTTTATGTTCATTCCCGTGAGGACACTCTCTCTGTAGATAGCCCATTGACACTCGGCAGTTTTATACAGACATTTCTGGTTTTCCGCATTTAGTGCATTCGTATTCGCGGCATTGCCCTGCTTTCGTCTGTTAACGACTGCGAAGCTTTCAAAGGTAGGGTACTGTGTCTTCAACATCTGCTACTTCCACGGATTTCGAAGAAAATTTCTGCAATTCTGCGATTGCGAATTATGTGCGAAGCTAGGTTTAGGAAAATGTGTGGACTTCGTATTAATTTGTGTTTTCATTCTGTATTTCCACAGGTTCGGTTCTGTAAATAATAATGGTTTGCACTCTTTCTAGTTTGTACATTCCGGCAACTGCTTCTGCCTGTTCGATTCCGACAGGCAGCAGAAATGGAGCTTTCGTTCCCTCTGGTAACGGGCTGAAGTCTAAAGTGAGTTTGAGTTCTTTTAAACAGCGGCGTCTAAAGGCGGCTGTTGTGAGAGCAGAAAGCAGCAAGGAAGGCGCCATAGAGGTGCAAAATACTAGCACCAAAAATGTTGCTGAACAGAGGCCTAGGGCCGTGGAAAGGGCGACAGAGATTTCGCCTTTCGGTAAGTTTATAATCCTATAATTTTGAAGGTTTTTTTTGGTTAACTTTATTCTTCAATTGAATTTGTTCCTAATTGGGTAGGGATACGTGAGGTTTGTCCCTAAGTCGGCAGGAATTTGTGATTTTGTTCCAGGATTTGTGAAGATTTCTTTGAATAGCAAGCTTGATCTGTGAAAACGCCCAAAAAGTTAGAAAACGCCCAAATCGTTCATGCTAATTCAAGCCTGAGCTTTAACTATGTGTACAATTTAGTTTGGCTTCTGACCGATGGATGGGGAACATTTTGGGGGTTTGACAGGTCTTGTCGATCCATTATCGCCAATGAGGACGATGAGGTAGATGCTTGACACGATGGACTGACTGCGCTCTTCTTCGCGGGGGGTATCCAGAGACAACAAGTTGTCAGTTCGAACCCCGTGGGACATGATGGAAAAGGAGACTAAACTGAAAATGAGGTTCGACAAGCCCGGATGCAGCTACAATACTCGGCTGGGGTTGCATGAAAACTCTGAGATGGACAAAATAAAGGCGGAATTGAAAAATGGTGTCCTCCCGAGAACCGACAACCCTTCTACCTATGGTATGTGCGCTGACCCCAGTCCTCCTTTCTGAATCTAATTTTATAAATGCATGTGCACTGACCCAGTCCTCCTTTCTGAATCTAATTTTATAAATGCATTGCTACTGCGTAATATACAATTGCTAATTTAATTCAGGAAATTAAGTTTTAGTTTCAGCAACTTACAGAGAATTACATGATGCAGAGAATTACAGGTCTTACATGCTGTGTGATGCAGAGAATTACAGGTCTTACAGGCTTACACAGCGACGCAAATAACCGACAACCCTTCTACCTATGGTATGTGCACTGACCCCAGTCCTCCTTTCTGAATCTAATTTTATAAATGCATTGCTACTGCGTAATATACAATTGCTAATTTAATTCAGGAAATTAAGTTTTAGTTTCAGCAACTTACAGAGAATTACATGATGCAGAGAATGCAGAGAATTACAGGTCTTACAGGCTGTGTGATGCAGAGAATTACAGGTCTTACAGGCTTACACAGCTACGCAAATAATTACAGGCTTACATGATGCAGAGAATTACAGGTCCTACAGGCTTACAGAGGAGGCTTACAGAGAATACCAGCGACGCAAATAATTACAGGCTCTGGATGCAACTGGGGCATTACAGGCTCTGGATGCAACTGGGGCAAAGACCTTACCATGAAGAAGCTTTTGAACTGGGCAGGTGCAAGTTGGGCCTTCTTCCGTTGTCTTCACAGAAACTGTGCGAAGGCTATCCTGGAAGGAGCATGGAGAGAAAAGCCTTTAAGTAAACCGTTTAAGAAAAGCCTTTAAGTAAACCGTTTAAGTAGCCATGTGGGTAGCCAGGTGTAGCGGGGTAGCCAGGTGTAGCCAGGAACCTGTGGATGGTTATATGTTCACATATACCAACATGTTCCTCACTGTGTGAACTAACATTTAATTTCCTCAACTAATGCTAACATTAATTTAGGCGGTAGGATTTACAAGTTTCAAAATATCACATAAACAAAGAAGATAACCTATTGTTTTAGCTTCGGTTCAGCTTCGGTCAAGCTTCGGTCCTCGGGAAGAGGCCAAATAACACGACTAATAAATATGTTGCTGAGAACTTGGGTTATCGCTAATAAAAGCAAGTAAAAGCAAGTAAAAGCAGCTAAAAGCAGCTAAATTAATGCTATGTCCATCGTGATCGATTACTATAGTCCCATGCCTGAAGGCAGGGACTAATAAGAAACATGCTCACATATCTATTTCTATTTCAAAAAAATATTTTCACTTTTAGCTAAAACATGAAAATTATATTTATTATTAAAATATTACTAGCTAAAATATGAAAAAATAAACTTCCAATAAGTATCTCTTTACGAAAGTACTATACTCAAGTCTGATATAAAGAGTATGAATTTTTTTATTTTATTTTAAGGTGATAATATTTCAAGATATGAATATTAAAGTGATATAATCTTTTTATATTTTAATTTTGAAATTTTTCAATGATATATAAACATATAAGACTGTTATAGTTATTTTTGTATTTTAATTTTAAGATTTTAATTTATATAATTTTTTACCATTCTGAACAAATTAAAAAAAAAAAAACACTAAAAACCAACTTATTCTCTAAGTGCTAGAAAGCTACTTTACGAATCCTACCTAAAATAAAAATAGAGTAACCCCACTTCTATCAGGTTTTTCCAACCTACATCAAGTTTAACACATACCAATCCAATCTTAACTCAAGTTAATATTAAAATCAAAATTTAATATTCCAAATAATATTAAATAAGATTACATCGAATATATTATTTTAAAAGAGATTTAAAATATCATAGCTCCGTTAGAAGTTAATTTAAAAAAAGTCACTTTAACTCCCAAGTAAAAAATTAAACTTACATAAAAAAACACTTGATTTGCAAAAATATAATATTAATAAAAAAGATAGCCATGAAAAAAAAATATTTACATAAAATAAAACACACTGCCATCTTAACCCGAACCCTATTGAATCTCTAGCATAGGAAAAGGCATCTCAACTAAAAAAATGGAGAAATTGTCAGATGGAAAATCATTGTCACATAGACTTTAATGGATTATACAATAAGGTACATGCTTTTTATTTAAGTAGATGATAAGGTCATACTCATTTTTTTTTTTCCATTTCTATACCAAAGGAAATTCATACAGCTATTATAATATAAATGTGTGTTGTAATGCAACCATGTTCTAATAAGTGACAAAGATCACTACCTCCAAACCTATGTTGATGTGACAGCACTCTCTATTTAACCAAACCTATATTGATGTGACAGCAGTCTCTATTTAACCATTTGTTCACAAAGTAGCAAAGTAAACTCCCTCTGCTGCAGCTACTATATTTCTAACTTCCATATTCCTTTGGCTTTGTTTCATTTAATATGAAGTCATAATTAATATATATTTATATATCCTGCACTCTTTCTTCCTTTGTTTAATGGTCATATATATATATGACCATTAAACAAAGGAAGAGTGCAGGAATCAAACTTTTATGCACTCCCATGCCGATTCCATGCCCTCCTATTGACAGCTTCCCCTTTGAATTACAAAACACAAGACTATAGTGACCCCTAGTAGTGTGAATCATACTCAGATTTCCCTAGCTTCTGTCATTTAGTTGTGTCCCATTTTTATAAAGGTGAGAGCACATGTATGAATGCATTAATTTGACTCTTTCGGAGTTTTGATATTTTCTGACCAGTGTAATGCGGGGCCCACGGGTAAAACAATAATAATAACTGGGGTTAGCTAGGGTTACCTTGGACTTTGTGGGCGTCTTGCTGTTGTACATTCTTTCCGTCTCGTTGACAGTATTTTATTCCGTCAAGTAACCCTTAATCGATAACCCTCAAGACGTATCCACAAACTCAACCGCATCGTCAAAACATAATTGATTACATGGCAGCTTATCCAATTCAATTTTGGCATTTAATGTAACATCCTCGCACGCGAGGTTTGCTTCGGTCATGGTTCAAATTCACAACATAAAATTTGAATGACGCCAAAATCGAGCATCTGTCGCCAGGACCACATTTGCTGTCCTATTAAACTTTTTGGATTTTCTGGTGGCAATTTGGCCAGTTTTTTTGCGTTATTTAAATCGAGTTTGAATCAGATTGGATAAGGAAAAGATTTATCTCAATAAAATTTAATACGAAAAAGATTTGAGAATATTTTTTTTCGGTCGAAAAAGCATAAAAAAAGATTTGAGAATATACATTTTAATATGGTTAACATTTATTATTTTATTTAATTTAAAAAATTTAACTGGAATGATGTTTATATAAAAATTTAAAAAAAAAATTATTATTTTAATTTAAAAATTTAACTGAATGATGTTTAAATAAAAAATAAAAAAATATATTAATTTTTTTTTTTTTTTTTTTTTTTTTTTTTTTTTTATATTCTTTCCAACATTCACTTTGCATGTCTATATAAATGATCCAAAATTAATAAAAGACAAAATATATTAAATTTATTAGTATTACAAAGTGAGAAAGAATGTAAGTAAAATCTAATAATATAAATAACAACCCTGAAATATGAAGTTTCAACCTAGAGAATAAGACATTAGATATCAAAAGTAGATTTAAAGTGATTTTGACTAATAATTTTTTTTATTGAAAGAATAACTTCAGCATAAATCACATGTAGACAGACATTTGTCGATACCTTTCGAACTAACCAGTGTGGTACAAGTTGAAGAAACAGATCCAGCTTTGCATGCTAAATAGTCTGAGCAGAACCTCCAACAGCTATCTTCATCAAGGACTAATTTTGGCTTAGAGACCGCAGTCAAAAAGTCAACTTGATAATTTAATGGGAGTTAATTATCATACCTTAAATAATATAAAAGAAAACTTATAGGGGTTGTTTACGTTATTAGTTTATTAAAAAAGTAACTTCTACGAGAATTAAAAAGACCTAACTTCTATAT
>APFE030653437.1:0-13426 GCA_000404065.3 Pinus taeda
TAGATATCATTTTGGGATTCAACTGCGTTATGTAAGTCATTCAAACGTATGACCATTTCCATGAGAGGTAGTCGTAACTGACCAATTTCTCATGATTTTTGAATAGTTCACTTAGCACTCATTGCATCGGGTGATGCTCACAGGGGTGAAGAAGTGGGATTGAAACTAGTGAAATGTGGAGAACGAATCACATAGCATCAATCATCACTTCCGGGGCTTGCACCCGGTAACCAGGACTTCCCAGGAGGTCACCCATCCCAGAACTCCTCTGGCTCAAGCGCGCTTAACTGTGGAGTTTTTCCCCACAATCAAGCCCACTTAGCTTGCTACCCCATTTGCAAAACCTTAGCAAGTATTGTGCCTCATGAACCATTCAAGTAGAGATCCCTTGACTCTTTTTGAATTTAATCAGAGTCCCCTTCCCTCCAATACAATAAATCATTAGAATAATCAAGTAAAAGAGCTTGCAATCTTGCATAAGATCCATTGCGTCCCCTTTCCCTCCAATACAATAAATCATTAGAATAATCAAGTAAAAGAGCTTGCAACTCCTGGAATCAATGGGGCACTTCATGGTGGCATGCCCTTCCATAGTGGGCTCTGGTATGTAAAAGTGTCTCCAAGCTCAATTGGGGGTTAGCAAAGGACCCTATCAGGTGGTTTCAACCTCTAAAGGGGTTGACATGTTCGTGCTACATTCCTCAAATGGTAGGTGGAAAATGATATAATAATGGAATGGAGTGGGGATCAGGGGAATTATCCAAACGACATGTCAAGGTGCAGGGGTAGCTATAATAAGGGAAGCCCACACCTGGGTATATGAGTGTTGGAGGGAGCAAATCGTGGTACATGAGTTACCCCGACCTTTGTTTTTCCACTCTTCTTCATATGTCTTTTGCCTTTTATTGATTTTTCTTCATAACTGTTCGGGGCTCTAGGTGATGAGAGCATGATGTGTAATATGTAGCAGTGGATACCCCCTTAAGGTGGGGCGATGCATTGCCGAACAAGGGTTGGGACAATCATGGGGTCCTTAATGATAGAGGGGGCTCATCTAGGGCCCATAGGAACCAGGGTGATGGCCATGGATAAGGGGTAAAGTTCATGTTTGGCTTTTGCCCACTTGCTAAATTTGTATGTCCCGACCATCTTTTGCATTTTGTGGTACATTTCTTGTTGAGCATGGCCAAATTGTGCTTTTTGTTTTCTTTTTAGCTGCATCAACCTCAAGGGCATTGTTTCAGGCCCGACCCAGCATGTGGACAAGGGAAGGGGGAGGCTAACCCTATGTGGACCTAATGGACACATGTGGACTTGGATGGGAAATTAGATGAATGAGGCTAAAATGAGTGGTAGAGGAGTGATGTAGGTGGTATCGGGAAGCTGGACCATGTAACCAAAATCGATATTTCCCATGTAGTGCCAACCCAAAAGCTAAATGGTCAGTAAAGGAGATTACACGGGATGAGGATACAAGGGTAACCATGAAATCAGGTAGTGGAGACAAGAATAAAAGCCTAACCCACTCTTTCTGCTAAATCCCCCAACCAATCCATGCTGAAAAGTGGCAATGACAAGGAAAATTACTCAACTATACCAATGAAAAGCCATAACTTTACGGTTGGGAAGCCCACCTTCAAACATACATTCATGACAAGTGGTCAAGGGACCACATGGCTAGCTCTGGTGGCAGAGACAATAGAACATTGAGCTATCTGGCTACTTCATGGGGATGCTGGCTACCTGTTGAGGACTTTCTAGGAGAAAAAATTTCTCCTATATCCCTACCCACAGGTGGTGGGTAACACTACCCACAACATTTTCATCAGTTCCATGCTGACCTTCTAGCATTGAAAACGAAGGCCAATACAGTCTAAGAGATCATTTTGCAGCAGAACGAGAAGTTGGAGGGCATGAGAGCAGTTTGTGCCGAGTAAGTTGCCAAGTTGGCTTGCATTGTGGAATAGTTGGATTCCCTAATGGTACCACTAGAGGAGTACTCGTTGGAGTGTTAGAGCAACCCTTTGAAGGCATACACAGATGGGGCTGGCAGCACTGTTAGATTACCTCTACCCATTTGAGAGAGAGAGGCAGAGCTACCTAGTCAGATTTCTTGTGTTGACCAGGAGAATGAGATGAGGCGACATGACTTGCACAGGGTGCAACATTAGCATGTTGGGGTTGTTGCGCGTGCGGGTATGCCTACATTTGGTCCTACCCTTGGGGTTGGATGGTCAAAGATTTTGAGTTGGTACTCGGTGAAGTGGGTTGGACTCACGGAGATGGTCGTAGTCCAGAGTGAAGCTCAGTAGGAGCTCTCAGACACTGAGGGTACTAGAGGCCCAGGTTGGCATTGGGATCTCGATGGGGGTTCTTATTCGATATTAGACATGCAGGATGGCTATGACATTGATGGGATAGTTGACCCAATGGCTGAGTGCATGCATTCCTGAGGGGAGTTCGAGTCAGTGCTAGTGGCCGGGCGGTTTTTTAGTAGACTCCATGGGTTGTTTTGGCATGTTGGTTGTGCATGGAGTCGTAGGATGATTAACATTTGCTGGAAACAACTGGTCAGAGGAGGTGGCATGGGTAGGCTACCAGACTGAGCATTGTATGGAGACAATGCTCTCCCATTGATGTATTGGGCACAGGAGCTGTCGAGGATCAACACCACAATGATATACCTTCTAGCAGGTGTGTAGTTAGGTCGCTCAGGTCTACCAAGATGGATGAGGAGATATAGACTCCATGGGTTGTTTTGGCATGTTGGTTGTGCATGGAGTCGTAGGATGATTAGCATCTGCTGGAAACAACTGGTCAGAGGAGGTGGCATGGGTAGGCTACCAGACTGAGCATTGTATGGAGACGATGCTCTCCCATTGATGTATTAGGGACAGGAGCTGTCGAGGATCAACATAACAATGATATACCTTCTAGCAGGTGTGTAGTTAGGTCGCTCAGGTCTACCAAGATGGATGAGGAGATATAGACTCCATGGGTTGTTTTGGCATGTTGGTTGTGCATGGAGTCGTAGGATGATTAGCATTTGTTCGAAACAACTGGTCAGAGGAGGTGGCATGGGTAGGCTACCAGACTGAGCATTGTATGGAGACGATGCTTTCCCATTGATGTATTGGGCACCGGAGCTGTCGAGGATCAACACAACAATGATATACCTTCTAGCAGGTGTGTAGTTAGGTCGCTCAGGTCTACCAAGATGGATGAGGAGATATAGACCCCATGGGTTGCTTTGGCATGTTGGTTGTGCATGGAGTCGTAGGATGATTAGCATTTGCTGGAAACAACTGGTCAGAGGAGGTGGCATGGGTAGGCTACCAGACTGAGCATTGTATGGAGACGATGCTCTCCCATTGATGTATTGGGCACAAGAGCTATCGAGGATCAACACAACAATGATATACCTTCTAGCAGGTGTGTAGTTAGGTCGCTCAGGTCTACCAAGATGGATGAGGAGATATAGACTCCATGGGTTGCTTTGGCATGTTGGTTGTGCATGGAGTCGTAGGATGATTAGCATTTGCTGGAAACAACTGGTCAGAGGAGGTGGCATGGGTAGGCTACCAGACTGAGCATTGTATGGAGACGATGCTCTCCCATTGATGTATTGGGCACAGGAGTTGTCGAGGATCAACACAACAATGATATACCTTCTAGCAGGTGTGTAGTTAGGTCGCTCAGGTCTACCAAGATGGATGAGGAGATATGACGCGTATCATGGTGGGTTCACTCGCAGAGTGGCAGATACTTTGGCATACTTTGGTGGATACTTTAGTATCAAATGGTGTATAGGACTATTCAACGAGGAGCAGTGTCTTGCAGAGGAGCATGGAGATGCATGGTGGTATGCTGTAGCATGTCAGTTTGCGTTGTGGAGTAGGATTGACTCATCTTGCATTGAGTACACACATGGAGTGTTAGGTACAGTGACACAGGCAAGATAAGAGACGATTTAGGATGGTGCAACAGTACCAGGGGGTATTTAATGGTGTACAGGAATAGGCCACATTGTACAGTGGCATGCCGAGGAGTACAAAGATACTCCGTGGTATGCAGGGGCATATAGGGCTGCAAAGTGGGGTCATGGAGTGTTGCCTCCAAGGAGACTTATGGACGGGGACACCAGGCACACCTTTGGGTGTAATTCACCTAGGATCAATGAGGACGCAAATGAGCAACATTTGATGATATCCGTGGGCATTCACATGCTTGTCCCTCTTCCACATCGCTTACAGGCACAAATGATTAAGCTATTGTCGTTTGACACTCTAGGCACAAGCAAAAAGGTTTGTGGAGTTCGCTTGAGATATTTGGATGGGACTCAATGCACCAAGGGAGAGACTTCTCAGCGGTGGTATTTTGTCAGGGCATGAGTTGATAGGTCCCAGATTGGGGAGTGCGTGGTTCACTACAAACGTAGCATATGTTCCACCCTTGAGTTCACACTTAAGGGGATGCATGACACATTTTGGGCGAGGCACTACGAGGTGTCATAGGAGCATATACAACAGGTGGTTGACATTTCTTACGAGTGGATGTTTAGTCTCCAGGCAGTATCTGGGTGCCTTCCAGGAGACAGGATAGCAGATCCCATGGTGTGGTATGACAGGCACATGGAAACTTTGCATGCACTAGATTGAGTCATGATGTGTGGAGTCTATATATCGATTGCATGCAAGATGTAGAGTTGTGAAGCATGTGGATTCCAGTAGTTGTCAGGACTACATCACAATAGATCTGGTTATGGGCCACTCGATTTCGCGAGTTGCAAGTCCATGGTAGAGGGTAATTTAGCTCACTTTGGGGTGGGTTGACACATGGGGGATCGCTGAGGCCTCCATTGTATGGTGAGGCAGGTTTTTCCAGTTGCAGCTCAGGAGTTGGATTAACAGTGGATGGGTAGTTATTGACATCACTAGAGATAGCTAGGTAGGATGAGCTTGGCCTTTGTCAATATATCGTCATCAAGCTTTAGGGGAGGAGGACACAGTGTGTGCACAATGGGTAGTTTGTTAGAGTCAGATTGGCACAATAAGAGCATGGTGGCAACCTTCACAAACTAGCATGGGACCCTGGGATCATAGTACTTGACAACTCAGGATGACCTGGCTACTACAGGGGGAGATCACTTAGATCTTCCGTTGGGCTTTAGTGACTCGCTGATGGCATGGGGGACTTCATCAACATGGCAGGTGCAGGATGATATCAGCAGGAGTTTATGCGGAAGAGACTTCATCCCCATAGGGATTGGGTTGTATCTTCAAGAGTTTACTCTTAGTGTGCATGACATGGACTACTCAGTAGGGCAACTTCATGTGGTGTTGGACAAAGTCCTACATTATCATGATGCTCTACTTATTGAAAGTATGCAGAGGGCTTTTGGTACCTATACCTGGCTAGACAATGAGTGGAGCAAGGGGTGTTTCACATTGATTAGGAGGGCTTGGGATCCTGGTATTGAGAGATTCCTTCATGACAGGACAATGCAAAGATCGAGGATGACTTAGCAATACATTTGGGACCCTGGTATTATTGGCGGTGATAGTGGCGATCAACAGTCAGAGAGAGCGCTTGTTTAGGCATTGCTTGAGGCCAAGCAATATTTGGTGGGGAGGACTGTCATGTCCCCAGTTTTGATTTTCCACATTAGAGACAATTTTGGAAAGGGGACATTTTCGGTATTGGGATTTAGGAGAAAAAGGGAAAATTGCAACTCTAGTAGAATGTGGAGGCCACAAGAAAGAGAAATTTGACCCAAGGAGGGAAGTCGCACTCTTGGAGGAGAGAGAAAAGAGAAGGAAGTGCGAATTAGGGGAGAGAGAGAGTGGGGACCACAAGGGGAGAGGAGTCCAACAAATTATAAATAGAGCTTGAGGGCCTCACTTTTGACGTCTTTTGGTCATTTTGCAATTCTACACTAGTTCTCTTGAGTTTCTTAGCCAAGACAACTCGTGCTATTCAACACAAGGAATTTCCAAATGGGAATTCCACCCTCATTTTGGAGAGCATCGGGTGTCTCCCTAGTCAGGCAATTTGGGGAGCTCAATTCAGAGCTTCATTGGACATGATTGCAGAAGTTTTGCACATCAGTGTGCATTTGTTGGCACAAAGAGATTTTTGTGGAGCACATTGTGGGAGCAAGCGTGGTTTAGAGGCTCCGAGATTTTGCAGGGAATCCTCTTATTGTTAGACTGAGGTTTGGATAGTGGTTTGTCTGGCTGGATTGGAGCCTATTACCTGAGTCAATTTTTCTATCTTTTGGTAGGGGCAAAGAAGCTATCGACAAGCGCTGCGGTAGGGTTTACTAAAAGAGCAAGATATTTCCGCTTGGCAAGTTTGTAGAGTTGCAATTTTCTCCCATCTTTGGAAGTTTCATAATAGAATCAATTGTTAAGAGAGAAGAGCAAGATCTTTCCTTTTCTTAGTTTGATATGATTTTGGTTATGGCTAGGAGAAAAGAGCAAGACATTTCCTTATGTTGATAAGATTTTGGTTATGTTCAACATTTCTTTTTGATTAAAGCCCACGTCGAGAAAGACTGTCCAGATTTAAGGCATTTGTTCCAACTCTTAGAGCATTGTAGCAAGCTCCCATGCAATATGAGTTGCTTCTCGCCCAAAAGTTCGATATTCCTTTTGCAAGCACAATAAAGTGCCATGCATCACTCTGGTCATTTCAGAGGTGGACAAACTGTTCAAGGAAGAGAAGGATGGATGAAGGTCATTGGTTGTCGATGAACCCTAATAGAATGGCGGACTGTATCTAGTGCAAAAATAATAACCCGAGTCCTGTAGCTGCAGCATCTTGTGTTTAATTTTGATGACGATCATGCTTATTGTTGGTGCATCCCCCAGGGAAGAGATAAATGACTTCAATTATTTTCTACTAATCAGCCCTAAGCCAATAGCTTTTGCTCTTACTACTAGATCTTCCACAGGATTTAGAATGTTTGATGCCCTGCATTGGTTTTTGGATTTGTGAGTTTGAATAGGGCAGGTTTTAATGCTGCTTTATGGGCCCATGGTGGTTTCCGTTTACTTTTGCCACTCTTTCTTTTTTATTTTTATTTTGTAAAATGGTAGCTGTATACATTGTTATATTAATCGGATTAAAGAAAATTATTTAGATAGATAGATAGATTGATAGATGGATATATAGTTGAATGTCCTAGGCCTTGGTTGTAGAGACCCTCCACAAGGTGAATTGGTAGCCTCATGAGGGCACATGAAAATATCTTTCAAGTTTGTATGTGGTAACAAATAAGATGTTAACAGAAGTCAATATGCTTTGATTCAAAAGCTAACTATTTTGGAATGTGGCTGCTATCTCTCTTGCATTCGATGTTTGAAGTTGTTGATGATGCTATGATATATCATCTGTCATATTTTACAGAACTTGTTAAGGTTTCAAGGATATTGTTATAAATACTATGCATTCACAAACGAGTAGATTATAACAATAAACTAGGAATATGTTTGATCCAATTTCTCATGATATATAACATAGTCATTAAATTGTAACTGTTATAATCTGAAGCACAAATTTTCGTTCTTCATGATTTTCAATATATACTACATCCTCATCTTACAGACATTCAGAAGAATATTACTGCCAATGTTGGCTCTTTTGAGGATACCAAAGTAACATCTTTGCTATTGCGTTGGGGCCAAGATGTAGTCTGTCACGTGGGCCACAATTTTGATTTAATTATTGCAGCTGATTGGTACGTTTCTGTTCGTTTTATCAGAGCTTTCAGGAAAGTTGAGACATAACTTGTAGTGCTATTTGTGCTCCTTTTACATTGGTTTCTGTCTAGTAGGAAAAATGGAGATGAGAGAAAAATGAAGTGCAATAATAGAAAGGACTTTTATCACACATGCAAAATGTCATGATAATGGTTTACCATTCTGTTTTCCTCATTTTTAAGGGATCATTCAAGAACTTTCGGTCATATCCAAAATAATAATTATTCTATGGTAATTGATGACATGTTTAGTTTCTATGGAAATTGATGACATGTTTAGGTGGACATCATGAAGGCAAAGAGCATAACTCGAGGATGATGATTAATTAACTGTTTTCAACCTGTGATCCTTAAACAAATGGCAAATATGTTAAATATAAACACTACATATGAGATATTTCTGTAAACACTACATATGAGATATTTCTGTTAAATGACTAATGTACCTCGTAGGTGTTGAGTCACCATCGTCAAATGAGTGAGTTGATCAGGTGAGTGAGCTAAGCATGATTTATAAGAGGCAACTGTGGGCTGTTCTTTGTGGAGTGTGCTGGTCATCATCACTGGGATCACTGTCTATGGTGTGCCTATTAGGGAGGGGTATCAAATCCAAAGGGGGTACCCCTATCTATGCAAAATATGCCTGTTAAGTAACTCATTAGAGTGCACAATATCATCCAATTCAACGCACACCTCAATATATGGTTAGTTAGACCAGCGCACAATAAGCGATAAGATGCCTTAAAGAATATGCAATTACAAATAAGGGCATACACCACCACAATATAAACAGGGTTAATAGCTAATTAATAAGTTTGATGTCTGAAATAAAAGATAAGTTACAACAGTAATTATAAACTCCAGCACTTAGATGTCACACTTTAGATTAGAAAACAAATTACCATTTGATGCACAAGAATGAAATCTAGTTGCATAAACCAAGAATGATTTTTTTTTTTCATGCTTGAGTCAACATTTGAGAGTATGCTGTAATACGCAATTTTCCAACAAGACTCCGGTGCGGGGAGACCCGGGTCCGGGAGACGCATAGAGGGGACATGTGGGAGTACCCTCAAATTTTAGCGAAATTTTGGGGGTGCGGGGAGACGTCGAGGTATATAGAGGGGACATGGTTAAGAGCATGTGTTTCCTCCTAAGAGGTCACAGGTTCAAAACCAGAGGGGGCTAGAGTATGTATGCCTTCGTAGACTTAGTAGTCAAATCGCTGCACGGAGGTGGGCCCCTTGTCCCGCAAACAAGGGGGTTTCATACACCAATTTGGTCTCTGGCTTGACTGTGACCTTAAAAATGGATATTATATATATATATAAAATTCAAGTTCATATTCATTGTTCACTGTTCAATAATGACAGCATAAAAATATTAAATAGACAATTGAATCATTGATCCATTCTCATCATTCATTTTGATACATACATCATTCATGAATCATATGACAGACTCAAGTCTCATTATTGAATCATTCATACATACCATGATATTCGATAAAAAAAATTTAAAAATCAATAATGAAATATTCAAATACATTGATTTTATTTTTTATTTTTTAATTTTTATTTGGATCTTATTAGACAAATTTAAAGGGGGACACCCAAAAGCACCCTTTTTGAAGGGGGACGCCCAGACGCACCCTTTTGGGGGAGTCTAGCTCCCACACTGAAGGAGGACTGTTAAGTTTAGGTATGTTCTATGCTAGAGCAATTTATTTAAATTTTCACAGTTAGCAATCACATCAGCATTACGATAAACTGCAGATAGAACATAAATACAAAACGCAGAAGACAAGCCAAGACAAGAGGACACAAGATATGGCGCGAGCCAGGGACAAACCCCACAATGTGTGGGGAAACCCTTTGATCAAATCTTCTTTTTATCTTCAAAGTTCAGCAGAGAAAGAGAGAGAGAGTACATTTACAACAGCAGTCAATACTTTGACTTATCTAGATCTAGCATAGATCATTTCGTATCATGATGAGATCAGTTGAAGACATTCTGCTTCAACTGATTCTCAAGGTGACTCCTTCACCTATCATCGTCCAGCATCTCGTCCATTTGCTGTACCTTACAGTGTACTGCACCACACTGTACTAATCATCATAGTCATCATACTGCCCATGATCTCATCTATTATGCTGCTCATAATGCTGATTCAAATCTGGTCAACACATTGACCCAATACACAGCAACCTTGCCTCAAATCTGTTGTCCCACGCTGCCCTTGACTGTTCCTGGTTAGGGCACTTTAGCACATTGCAACAGCCCTTGAATAATCTCGAAACAGTCCTCAAACAGCCTTCAATCTCTGCAGTATTAACTCACAAGACAGCTTCTATATTATGCTGATGATCTGGGCATATATAAGCCCTCAAACACCCATAAGCAATACTTGACTGTGGTGTTATGGCCTTCGGCCTAGCATACAGTCTTCCTGTAGCTTCCAGGCTGCATAATCTTTATTCCTTGTCTCTCCAACGATACCCGAACAGATTTGATCTTTATCTCCTCTAACTCGGCCCTCCTATAAGAGGAACGCAGTCACAAAACGATGTCTAAACAGTCCCTTAACCTATGACTAGGAACAACCTTCTTTCACGCTGTCAACAGAATTATTCTTGCTGTGTTAAGACTCCTTTTGCTGCGGCTTAGGGTCAGTCAATGGTTGCGTATTATGGCTCCTCAGATCTGCTGCTAAGTCTTCTTTTGCTGTGGATTAGGGCCTTTATTTAGGACTTTCATGGACTGCGTATAAGCCTCCTTTTGACTGCGGCTAGGGCATCATCTTGACAACAAGTTAGGGCATCACGTGGCTGTAGTTTAGGGCTTCACTTGTAGGCCAGCGTTTAACCCTTGGTGTCTCTCTCCTACACCAAAAACCCAAGACGTGGAGAGGAGGAGATCACACCAAGAATGTGTGTTCAAATGACTTCAAATCCTCACCAATTTATACTAAAACGTAGATGATGAATGGACGTGACTATTGGGCTTCTGAGCCTACTCAAGTGCTGGTCGGCTTAATAATAATTATATAAACAAAATAAATTCATATCTCCATAAATACTTATCGGAATCGGATGATCTTTAGATCAATCCTACACCTCTCGACGAGAGGGATCCAATAAAAATATCAGCTGTCATAAATAAGCTGACCCACATGGAGTTTGGCCCTAGTTGCCAATTTAACACGTTTAAACAATCAAACAATAATTTTCAAATTTGAATGACGGAGATCAAAGTAGTTAGAGCGACTAACCATCCAAAGACTCAAGAAATCAAGTAAAAGAAGGCAAACCAACAAGCACATAAACCAAGCCAAATCAAGCTTTCCAGTCAGGGAGAAATAGCCTAAAACATGCTAAGAGGCAAAAATTGAGAGAGAAATACACATTGGTTGAGATTTGGGGCAAACCCTAATCTCTATCTATAGGCATCGACGTGACTGCCTAACTAACAACAAGTGCCAGAAGGGGGTCAGTGTGAATTTTTTTGAGAAACTCGATCTGATTGTGCAACTGTTTTAGAAAAGATAGCGCTGGCCGAGGATTCAAAGGAAAAAAAAAAAAATCCTTAAGTAAAAACTAGACTTGCTACTGTAAATTTCAGACTCAAAGCAGTAAACCAGGCAAAGCAGGGAACACTAGAGGGAAATGGTGATACTAGAAAAGTTCACACAAAACCATGAAATTACATCAATCAAACAGAAGGATTGGATCCCCAACATAGTCGCCAATTTGTGATGCAGGTAAATTCTAAGTGTGGACACAAAAAATTCCTCTAGCCCGAGAGAGCGACTCTAGTCACAAACAGACAATCTATGGAAGATTTCCTTAAGCTAGAATCAATTAAGAGGGCCTAACTCTTAGAACGTTATTCTGCTTGGTGATGATCCTGCTTCCTCGCTCCAACTAACCTTCTTGCCTTCCTTCGTACACTTGAGACAAGCAAACAACAAAAAACAACAAACTTAATAGCATACAATATTGTATTCAACCTACGTAATAGGTCAAGGAACATTAAGCCCTAAAGATGTAAAATGACACTTCATGTAGGAAATCAATCGATAATTGCATTTATATAAATCAAAAATAGATTACAACCGATGCCTTGACATTGTTGGTCTCCTCTGATGTATTCGGGTTCCCACACTTCTGCTAGCACTTCATGGAAAACCCCAACAATAGAGATTTTAAGGCCTCTTTCCCTCTAGTCTCAAATCACACCCAAGCACACTATTCTCCCTCAAACATACACTAGAAAACTTCAGACTATAAATTTCTTGCCAATTATTCTAACTCCAAACTAAAAACTATCTTTTTCTTGCGAAAAAGAGAAGTTTTTATAGCTTGGATGGATGGGAGATGGTTCCTCTTCTCATGGGAGAAGGCCTTATCTCCTGGATTGGTTCCATCCTAATAGGGGAAAGGAGCCCAAATTGACCTCCTCAACTCCATCCGGCCTAACCATTTACTAGACTTCCGTTACAAAGCTTCTAGAGTTGGAAGCTTGGACTCCATATTTAAAAAACTTTCCAAAAGAGGATCAGCGCGACTAAGAAAGGTCTTAGTCGATTTGATCAGTGCTAGGGATAGTTGTAAACCCTAGGTATCATAACGAGGAGGACATGGGTCTTTAGCGCTGGTCTTGTAAACTGAAATAAACAAAAGATTTTTGGGAAATGATGCAAAAGGGAATTGTTATGCTCATGAAGAGGGACACAATGGGAGTTTCTTCATGATGGGAAAGCATGTGGGGTTCACTGTAGAGGTCCTCCAGGATCATGGAACGGGGAGTATAGGGACAATGAAAAAATGTTGTGCAACAAATATGCACTAATATTTTTGATCTTTTCCTTTCACTTTGATTCAAAAATGAAAAATAATGCACAAGTAAAGGGAAAAATGCAATCCAAAACAACTAAAATGAAAATTTCATTCACTTTTGGTTTCAAATGAAAATTGTTTCAAAAATACTTAAATGAAGAAGTCCTTTAACTTTTATTTTCGAAACAATGAAATCAAAACAAGAATTCACTTTCAGTTTCACCAAAGAAAACAATTGTAACCTATGTTTGACAATGGAGTAGACACAATTTTCAAAGTACCAAGACGATCCAACACTAATGAAAATAACTTCACAAACATGAATCGAAAGCAACTTGAAAATGGTGTCCCGACTGCAGCAAGACTCCTAAATGGAAGCAATCAATCTTAAAGAGATAAGCCAAGCGATGAGTGAAGTGTGTGTAGAAATTCCCACTGTAGATCACCTGATAATGCAATATACATAAGCAAAACACACGATCTACTTCTACAACCAATTTAGCGAAAGCTTAATCAAACATGAGAAACATCAATAAGAACACATATAACTAATAAGAAGGAATCAATCACACATAACACAGAAGATATAACTTGGGGAAAGCCTCAGCCTAAAACCCCCACTCTGTATTATCATACAAGTGGAAATATAGCCAGTATTACAAAAAGAATTAGTTCAAAATCTATCCTGCTCTCTTTGCAATACCTCTACTGCTCATAGATAGTCAAAGGCCTCTATCTAACCTCTGGTCTTCCCTCCAAGCCTCCTATTCCTTTGAGCAATTTTGATTGGGGTCCAGTGTAGCCACTTGTGTGAATTGGCCTCTTC
>APFE030653441.1:0-13339 GCA_000404065.3 Pinus taeda
CCGATATGGAGTCTGGACTTAGGCTCACCTTGGTAGTTCCCCAATATTGAGTCTGGACTGTTTATTAGTGAGTAGTGATTGATCACTGAAGGTCTCGATGTATGAGCTTTTGGCTTGATAAATGAGAAATAGATTTTGGAATGACTAAAATTTAGTTTTTAGCAATGCAACATACCTAAACTTGTAAAACTCGTGCTTGTCGACTCAAGGCTGAAAATCGAATAAATTGGAATCAATTGCAGGAATTTTCTTTAATCGGCAAGTCTCAAGTCAAAATTTCATTGACCATGAGTTAAGCTTGGTCAACGTGAGTTAGACTCACAAGTATTTAGATCGGATCATTTGGAGAGCAAGAAAATTCCAACTCGTGATTAATCGCGATTGATCAGTGAGTCTTGTTTCACTGCTTGTAACTGAAATCTGAATTGGAAATAGGAAATGTTACAATTGAAACTAATTGTGAATTTCCTAAACTGAAATTGGCCCATCAACATCGTTTCTATTTGCGGTTGGGCATGTCAATGGAAGAGATTCATTTTAAATCAAGTTCATGGAGAAAATATTTTAGGGAAGATGTTTCTTTTATGTCGAGGAAGACATAGTAATATTTTTTATTAAATTTGAATAACAATAGTATCTACTCTGTATCTCCCATATCTCATTATTTTTATCTCCTGTAACTCATACATAAAGTGGGGTAATAGTGGACATGTAGCATCAAGCTCCACTCCTTTTAATCCAAAATTCTACATGAAAACCTTTGTGTCACTTGCGCTGCAAAGCCTTCACTGTAGAGTGTGGAGTTAACACCTACCTTTGCATGAAAAAAGCTACGTACACCTTTTGACTTGGTTTTTTCACATTTTGTCCATTCTTTGTTTGGAGTCTGGGACAACAAACTCCACACACTTTTTTTCCATACCTCCATGTGAGTGTAACTTTGCACATTTTCTTTGCTTCAAACAATATCAAAAGCATTTGTGAGCTTCTTTCAAGGCATGGATACATGCTTCAATCATGGAAATTAGCAAAGTTTCTAAAGCAAAAAATAACGATGGAGTTATCCTTTTCCATTTCAAATATGTTAGGATTCCATTGACAATTTTTTAGAGATAATTATTAACTGGCCCTCTACTTTTCCCTTTTCCTTAATATAAACTATATCTCTTATTACATTTCTAATCAACAGATTTACATCAAATACTGGATCAAAGGGCCAAGGACTTTTCATAAATGCTTCCTTGTCCAGTAGAAGAATAAATGGTCAACATGTCAGCTGTGCTCCAATTTGTTGGGAATTAATAATTGTTTTGAAAAATGACTACTCTTGTTTGAATCTAGAACTATGTTTAAGCTTTGAAAATGGATTTTCCTCCAAATTGATCTTGGAAATATCCTTATTAAAGGCTTCTCTATATATCCTCCACTAGAATGAATGGCTTGTACGTTGAAAAGTATAGCAGAGCTCCCTTCTGAAAAGCCTGATCATCCCATTGTCACTAAGAGCTCCTCCTTTTCCCCAAATTGGACCCAAAACAACATTGAGCACTTAATTATGATCCAAGATGAGAAATTTTGATTGACAATACAACTCAAGAGCTATTAAATTTAAAGTGCGCTAATATGATTCGTCATTCTTTCATTGAATAAGCATATTGTTTTTGAATTTGTCACTTGTGCCTGTAGTATGTGGTACTAACCTTGCTTCAATTGAAAGGGTTTTTATTCTTGGACTATGATAATGCTAGTAAGATTTAGGCCTTTTGTAGTATTTGTACCCCATGATCATTTTTGTAAGATGTATGTCCTATGTGGAAAGAAATAAGCATTTAGTTATTACCTCCTAAACTAAAGAACTGTTTCTTTTATTAGGTGCCATGTAACATCCTCTACAAATTGAGGACGAATGGGACATAATATCCTATCCATCCCCATAGACTATAGTCCTCCATAAAGGGGAAACCCCAAAATACCCATTGTTGAGCAATTTTTGGGGAAACTAGGCTTAAAAAACCCAAATTTGGGGGAGTAAGGTTTACTCAATCACTTAAGAATATGAAACCCCTCTGCAAAATATATAAATAAAGAAGGATTAATTCATTTGTTCTTGAGAATTAGGTCTAATAGTTTTTGACCCCTTCTATATCTTGTCAATTTCGGTGGTGAAATATTCTACCCTAGTTGACATTCCCTTATTATCTCGTTGTTTGAGCACAAGGGTCTCTAGCTGGTCAGCGAATTCTGTTGGATATTGGTCCCTTGTCTTTTTTTGGGCACACTATTTCTGTTAAAGGTGAATGAATTTGGAGGATAGTGCATGATAGCTTAGTTCTATTTGGCATACACCCCTCTTGAAGGAAGCAACAAAGTTTCTGAGTCCTTAATATCTTGTTATGGGAAAAGCACTTACCTTAGGCAGTGGATTCGGTTTTGGCACCTGGAGCAGCGAAACTCTTTGCTTTATTTAGTTTTTGCATGCACAATTAAAAGGATCACTTCCCTAGTTATTATTTCGCAACCTTTGCTAAGGAAGCATGTTTTCATATCTCATATCATATTCATTAGCAGCAGACTTCAATTGTCTTATCTATCCATGCAAGGAAGATGCATTAGGATTGGGAGTTAAGAAAGTTGAGACATTGTTGTACATGTTTCCAGATTCCTTGTACCTTCTAGACTAAAGGAAAAGTGATTAGTAGTGTTTGAAATTTTTAGTTACTTATTTTTTCAAAGAGTAATAAATAGTAATGTGATTTGAGTTTCAAATCCGTTTACTTGTTTACTTTCTTCAGTGGCATGTGCTTCCCTGTTCAGAACAAGGGGTTTTTATGCAGTATCTAGCCTCCAAAGCTTCTTCAATACAAACTAAATATCAAATAATGCCCTCGTACTCCAAATCATCTAAGGCATCACCCTATAGAAGTTCCAAAGTACACCAATGAGCTTTGACTAGCCAACTCCAACCCCATGTCACTATACAAGTGTTGACATCATTGCTTAAAAATTATTGTAAAATGTTGCATCCTACACCAATTCCTAACATGGATGCCCAAAGGGGTTCTAGAACGAGGCTCAACCTTCATTACCACATTTAAGACTTTTCAAAGGGATCGGTCCCTTTAAACCATACCAATTTTTACACTTTCACAATTTGGCCATGTTCTTATAAATTTTTATTTTGTATTGAAAAGTCAGTCTTATTTTACATGTTTATTAAATTTAGGAACAATTATAGGTCAGCTCCAACAAAATGTCAACAAATTTGTGGGTTAGGTTAGAATTTCTCCAAATGCTATCACACATGTATATGTAATCACACATTTTCCTTTTTAGATCTTGATTGGTTGAACAAAAAGGTTCACTTCCTGTGTAATTTTGTCCCATACCTCCACATTAGCACTCATAGATAAAAATATTCTTAATTCTTCATCTGTGTGCACAGTGAGGTCCCTTTTGGTTTCTATTTTTGATGGAGCAACCTCTGACAGTACACCTTTTACCATAGAGATGTTGTTGTTGGATAGAAATCTCCAGAGGAATATTACACCAGACATATAAATGGCTATTGTATATCACAATAATAAGCATTAACATATGAAGATGTGCAAACCATAAACTATGTGCATTCAATCCATTACTTTTTCTTTCATGGAAGATTTCATTCTACATGGTAGATGTGTTGTGGCACTTGAGTGTGTTCGCATAAAAAATTCTAAGGCCAAACCCAGATTCTCATGTGTCATGGAAATTCAACATATGCTTTTTTCACCTAAGGAATACTTATAACTCATCTTAGGTTAATCATGTACAATCTCACTCATCCCACTTAACGAGTTACCAAGACAAGGCTCATCACATTCAACCTTGGTCTAAAACAATTAAGCATCAAAATTTACATCTTGACATGCCATAGCACCTAACATGTCTTATAATTTATTAGCACCATGTGGCATGTGTTAACATCCCTTACATTCCTTGGCATGCTTTAACACTCCCTAGCACACCATGGCACATCCTGACATGCCTTAGTAGTTTAGCATACCTTCGCATTGCCTAGCATATAACCTTGTCACTCCCTCCTTAACACACCTACAACTCATTGAAACTCCCTCTCACACACTCTTATTCATTAATTTCCATGCATTTTGAACTAGTACTTCCTTATGTTTCCTTGACACCCCCTAACACTCCCTAGCTCACCCTAACACCTGACACATCTTGGCCTACCGCCTTAACACTCTAGCATTCCTTGGCACTACATAGTATACCTTGTCACTCTCTCCTTATCACACCTAGACATCACTGACACTCTTGGTCACAAACTCTTATTCATTCATTTCCATGCATTTTTACCTAGTTCTCCCTTGTGTTTCCCTAGCACTCCTTATCACTCCTTGACACATGTTGTTACACCCTAGCACCTATGACATCTTGGCATGTTGCCCTAGCATCTAGCATGCCTTAACACTATCTAGCATACCTTGTCAATTTGTCCTTAGCACACCTATAACTCACTAAAACTTCTAATCAAAATATCTAATTTGTTCATTTCCATTCATTTTGACATAGTTCTCCCTTGTTTTTCCCTCGCACTCCAAGCTAACACTTCCTTACACACGTTGGCACATCTTGGCCACATGTCACCCTAGAACTCTAGCATTCCTTACCATTGCCAAGCATGCCTTGTAACTCCTCCTTAAACTCACTAACACTCCATGCCACACACTCTTATTCCTTCATTTCCATGCATTGTGACCTAGTGCTCCCTTGTGTTCCCCTAACACTCCCTAACACTCCTTGGCACACATTGGCACACCATGGAATTTGTCACATCTTAATGGGATTTCCTAGTACTCTATCATCTATTGGCACTGCTTATCATACGTTTTCACTCCATCCTTAGCATACTTATAACTTGTTAACTCCCTATCACACAGGCACATGCATTCATTTACATGTAATATAAACGAGTCCTCCCTTGTGTTTCCTTGGCAATCTTGGCATGTGTTGGTGCCACATCCTAGAACCTAGCACACATTGGCATGCCTTAGCACTTGGCATGTCTTGACATGCCTAACATTCCTTGGAAATTTATAACTTGTGTTAGCACTTCTTGAATTTCCCTACACACCTTGGGACTCCCTAGTTTTCATGCCCTCATAGATAACCTTACTTTTTTTGTGACTTGGGAACCCAACCAAGTCAGTGAAAAAATAGTGTTCTGCCTAGACTAAAGTTTCCCTTTGTCTCAAACTGCTTTTTCCATCCTCTTATCACAATCGTAGGATTTCCTCCTATAATTCCCAATATGAAATTCTCCTAACAAACTTATTCCATGGGACACCTAGAATTCACTAACACTCCCTGGCATAATCTCTTATTCATTCATTTCCATGCACTTTGACCTAGTTCTCCCTTATGATTCCCTGACACTCCCAAACAATCCTTGACATGCATTGACACTATCTGGCATATGTCAGCATGCCTTTTCGTTCCTTGGCATGCCATGTCACTCCTTAATTAGCATTCCCTCATAACTACCATTATTTTCTCTTAGACTTAGGAACCCAACCAAGTTTTGCCTTGACTACAACAACTTTACAAAGTTACATTTACTACAACTAGACAATGCCTTGTTCCCCTAATGGACTATAAATCATCTTAGGCTTCTCATGTCCAATATTAACTCATCCCACTTAACAAGTTACGAATTCAAGGCTCACATCCAACAGTGCCCATAAAACATCTAAGCAACATAGTTTACATCTTCACATGCCATAACATCTGGCACGTATAACAATCCATTGGCAATACATGGCACACATTATAATCCCTTGCATTCCTTGGAATGATTTTCCACTCCCTAATAGACCCTACCACTCCCTAACATGCCCTGACACTCTAGCATGCCTTGCCACTGCCTAACATATACCCTTGTCACTCCCTCCTTAACACAATTGGAACCTGCTGACACTGCCTACCACACACTCTTATCTATTCATTTCCATGCAATTTTAACTAGTTCTCCCTTGTGTTCTCATGGCATTCCTTGGAACTACCTAGCATACCTTGTCACTCCCTCCTTAGCACACTTAGAATTCACTGACAATCCCTCTCACACACTTATCTTCATTCATTTCCATGCATTTGAAACTAGTGCTCCATTGTTTTTCCCTGACACTCCATAACTTACCATGGCATGCATTGACACACCTTAGCACCTAGCACATCTTGTCATGTTTCCTTGGTCTCTAGAATGCCTTAGCACTGCCTAGCATACCTTGTCACTCCCTCCTTAGCATACCCTGAAATCACTAACACTTCTTGTCACAAACTCTTAATCATTCATTTGCATGCATTATTTTCACCTAGTGCTACCTTGTGTTTCCCTAGTGCTCCTGAAAACTTCATAGCACTATTTGGCACACCTTAGCACCTAGCACACATTGGCTGCATGTCACTCTGGCACACTAGAATGACTTACCACTGCTTAGCATACCATGTCACTCCTCTCTTACCATACCTAGAACTGATTGGCACTCCCTATCACACACTCTTATTCATTCATTTCCATGCATTTTGACCTAGTGCTCCCTTATGTTTCCCTAGCACTCACTAACACCCAACACACATTGGCACACCTAACTGCAATGGGTTTCACTAAAACTCAATCCAAAAACCCTTCCAGAGTCTAGCTAGTTACTTGTTCTTCACTAAGATATTAGGGTTAAGTTTATTGTATAGTGTTCAGTGTGAAAATATTACTAGGTGTTTTTATCACACACAGTAATTATGATCTTCCCCATGTACACAAGGATAACTAATAAGTGTTTCCCATAATCATGCAACTGGAACTTCAACATGTGCATCAGGGTAACCACAAAATATTTATCATATTTACACAATGCAAGGTGATAGAAAATATTTACATTATATACATGAATGTACTAAGATCAGGACCATTAGCATCATATCTACATATTTACCACAAGACAATGGTCATTACAACCCCTTAAAAATAGCCATAAGGCCTTCCTCTTTTGCAGCTCCTTGACCACAAGGTTTTAATTGAAAAACACATAGTTCCTTTAAAGATTTGTAGGTTGAGGCATCCACTTCAAGTGCTTGAACTTAAAGATAATCAAATATTTGCAATTTGTTACAATAATAAGTCCATTATGCACACTCCTCATCTTAGAGTTGGGTAGAGAGGGAGGATACTTGATTGATTCCAACCTTGTAAATGAAAATCTTTTCCTACTCATTGGTTGGAAACTCCACCACTAGTTGACAGCACTAACACACACCAAAAGTCCAAGATACCCATAATATGTGCCCTACACCCAAGGGCTTAGACTACGCCTCCATAAAATGTACCTTCAACTTTAGATGTCCCAAAACAGTAATATCCTAACCCTAGCCTATTTGTTAGATTTTTATAACTTTCTCCTTAATTCACATTTGTTTTTAACTATTTAATCCTTTTACCATATACTCTCCCTTGTTTGCACCCACCTAGTATACAAGAACACTTATGTTTTTAATACAACCAAGTTAAGAGGGCATGTTTCTTTCTTACACTTAAATGTTTTCAATACAACCAAGTTAAGAGCACATGTTTCCTTTCCAAATTCCAAAAGTATAACATGTCTATCTCTATAAACTAACAAAAAAATCATTGCATAAAAAAGGTAAGCTTAAAATTAAATTAAAATTAGATTATTATTATTATTATGATAAATACACCAAATATGGAAAACTTGTTTTCAAACACAACCATAAAAAGTGTTAGTTTATCAAATACAACTACAAACATATTAATCTAGCCTAGATCCATCTTAACCCTAATCTATCAAGCGTTGAGAGGGATCTAATATCTCGATGTGCAAACCTCTTTTTTGGCGCTTGGTAGATCCAGGTTAAGATGGATCTATGCTGGTTATATAATACTATATAATATCCATATTTGTATCTATGTGTCTCTTTCTTTTTCCCTTTCTCTATCTCACCCCCCAAACATACACACTCTCTCTCCATATCTATCTCTCCCTCCCTCCCTCTTCCTCTCCACCTCTCTCTCTTCCCTCTATTTGTCCTCTTTCCATCGCTCCCTTGTCACTCCTTCTCTCTCTCTACCTTTCTCCTTCTATGTATTTCTTCTTCCTTCCCTCTCTCTCCCCCTCTAACTTCATCTCTATCTCCTCTCTCTTAGTCCTCTCTCTCCCTTTCTCTCTCACCTCCCTCTATTCCCGCCCCATCACTCTCTCTCTCCCCTCTCTCCATGTTTGTGCCTCCCTCTCTCTCTCTTTCCCTTCTCTCGCTATCTTTATCCCCACCTATTCTCTCTCTCCCCTCCTCTATTCTCTCCCTCTCTCTCTCTCTCCACCTCTATCTCCCTATACCTTAGTTCTTTCCTCCCTCTCTCTCCACCTCTATCTCCCTATGCCTTAGTTCTTTCCTCCCTCTCTTCTTCTCTCTCTCCCTCTTTCTCTTCTAACTCCTCTCTATGTCTTCCCCCATCACTCCTCTCTCTCTCTCTCTCTCTCTCTCTCTTCTCCACCTCCATCTTTGTCACTATCTCCCTCCCCCTCTCTTCCCTTCACTTTGCTTGCTATCATCACTTGGATCCTTAGTTAAGATAGATCTATGTTGGTTCTAACTAATATTTGTATTGTATAAATTTCACATCTTTAAATACAAAAGTATTCTCATTTTTAATTTTATTAAAACCTTGATTTAATTTATATGGGAACAATTTTAGTAGTCATGAGGATAGAGGGTTTATATATATCTCAAAACTAATTACAACCCTTTTCCTATTAGCTTGAAATAAAAAATGCTATAAAATTAAATTAAATTAAAATATTTTTATTGTGAAATAGGTTATTGTTGGGTAGCACAAGCCCTGCAGAACGAGTATGGGGTGCGAAGCCCAGATTTTTGGGTAATATTAGGGTAAAAGACTCCGCGGGAAGCACGAACTATAGTAGGTTGAGTCAAAGGGTAGTCCGCCCAAAAATAATGTAAAGAAATAGTAATAGAGTCATCCCGTGGAGGGATCATGGGCCAAGGAAAAGTATAAATAGAGCGGGGCTCTATGAGGGAAAGTAGGTCTTTTGAAAGATGGAATGTAATGGGTTTTGCAAGGAAATAGCTTGAAAGCATCTGTAAGTCCTAGTCGAGGGAGTAGGGTGGAAGGTAGAGGCTCTACAGCTGTGTGCGCAGAGGCCTGGAAAGTCTGCAGCTGTGTGCACAGACCCCTACAGCTGAGTGCGCAGAGTGGATCTGGATGTATTGTTGAAGATTGATAATAAAGATAAGTTTCTTCTAAATTCTGTGTTGGTCGCGACTTTACTCTTTTATAAATGAAATGTTATGATTTTTTCATTTGCTACGATTGAATTCATGTGAACTGGATTAATCTTGATGTGTGAAGTAACCAAAAGTAATAAATGTTTTCTTAAAGATCGTTTTAACTAGATCAAACTAGTAATAAGTGATTCAATCTAGAATAAATGTGATAAGGGTATTTCGATCTGCGTGTATCTAGCACAACGCGAGGCTGCAGAACAAGTGCGCAAGCCCCAAATCACATCCAAGATATCCCTAGGGTGCAGAAACCTAGTTCCAGCACCCTCCCCTGCTACCTCGGGTGAGATCTCAGTCTGTGCTTCTTGGACTGTTGCCGAAAGGGCGGGTAGCTGTGGGATTTGTTTGGCTAAATAATTCTTCTAAACCTGGGTCAAGCCCATATAAGCCAACAAATGGTTCCATTGCTGGGACCAAGATCTACCTAAGGGGTTTTTGGTTTGAAAGGCGAGGATGCTAGAGGAAAGAGCGACGAAGGATCAAGACGGTAGTAATGGCGAGCGCCATCCAGTTACCAATATTCAAGGGAGTAGGAAGTGAAATCTAGAAAAGTTTTGGTTTGTATTGAATTCAGTATGGAATGTGTAGTAGATCATGAATGATGATATCAAGAAAGATGTCTTTGTCAACACACTGTAGGACAGAGCGCTAACATGGTATATGAAGTATCCGGGCATCAACCCAACGGCGGGGATAGCGGACATCTATACGGAGTTAAAAGAGGAGTTCAGCTGGCCAAAATCAGAGTCACAGTCAGTCGTAGGATTCAAAGAAATCATGATGATGCTTGGTGGGACCCTGTGGGATCTAGATTAGAGGTTAAAAAGCACTATTCATGAAGCCAACATGACCCTGATGGATGCACAACACTACGCTTGGTTTATCGCATCGTTAACGCCATATCTAAAATCGGCTTTGTCACAATAGAACATCTCAACCCAAGCAGAAGCACTAGAGACAGCAATGTGGCTGCACGAAACCCCGGTACGGGACCCAGTGTTGGGAGTTCAACAAATCCAAGTGCAGGTCCAAAACTTGTGTTTTGAAATACAAAAGTTAAAACAAGACTAGGCTTCAAAAGTTCAGGAAGATGTTTTGTGCATCAAGTGTAGGGGCCAGGGACATGATAAAGACCATTTTCAGTCACGGTAAACCTTGTGGTCACGGGGGGGCCAGGACCATTACAACCAGAGGCACAGGTAGGGCCAAGCGTGATTGCCCCGCTCTGGTGTGCAATTTGTCAAGTAGGAGGAAAACACAACCGAATAATTACCACCTGTTGCTGAAATACAATCAAACCCCCCAGCAGCTCTTTTGCAAATTTTGTAGGTTGGTGGGTCACGAGGACAGAGATTGCCGAATGTTGGTGGATTAGGCATCTGCCTACCGAATATAGACTGCGGGACAAGGTCAAAATCCAGTTGCAACCTTTGCGCGCGGTGGATTCCAAGGACGGGGGTCGAGGATGGGGTGGAATGGGACCAGGAAGGGGTCAAGGACAACTAATTTGTTACAATTGTGGAGGACGAGGAAACTACACGCGGGATTGCACAAATCCAACTCGAGTGTCATGTCCCTATTGTGAACAATTCGACCATGAACTGTTAGATTGCCCTATGCCGTGAGCACAGATTCACGACAAAAGGAAAAAACCTCCTACGACGACACATAATGTCCAGATCATGAGGGACGAACCACGCGATGAAAAACCTAAAGTAAATATGGTACTAAGGAGTAGTGCAATCTCAGAAGGAGATCAATCTAAGCCGTATAAAGGTCCCTCGATGTTAACAACTTTCATAGAAAGTTGCACGAAGTTACTTCGTGATAATAGGGTAGTCAAAGGATTGCAAGAGGTAATTAACAAATACACAGGATGGGGAGAACCTCGCATAGTTCGATGAATGGGGAGCCGTACGTCACATACCGAACAAGAAATGCAGTTAACATCGTGGATTGGTGACTATAGTATGGATCAGGTCATTCTAGACCTCGGTTAGGATGCAAACATCTTTCCCAAGTAGACGTGGGAGCATATTGGTAAGCCCCCACTCCAATGGTATCCAATCCAATTATGGACGGAAAATCAGCAGAATATCTTACCCCTAGGTGGGCTGCAAGGAATCACCGTAGCCCTGGATGGTGCAAGCACTAGAACAAATTTTGAAGTTATCGAGATAGTGGAAGAGAAAAGCCCGTACCCCGCTTTGTTGGGAATAGACTGGGTCATTGACATGAATGGGATTATTAATTTCAAGCACAAGGAGATGATAGTTGAGAAAAATTCGTGCCACGTAGTTGTTCTGCTATATCCAACCAAGGGACCCCGCTAAATTAGATGTCATCCCAAGGAATTGGTATACTAAAACATAGCTCCGACGTGGCATAGGTGAGTGGGATATCTTGCGCGAAAGGTTTCTTTCAACATTTCTTTTTGAGGATCAATGGATGGATACAGTGGATGACGCGTTAAAGCTAGTAAAGATCACAATTTTCAAATTGCCGCTTGAGCCGGAAGAAGTCGTGCAACTAGATTGGTCGCGACAGCTGAGCTGGGCCTTGGAATGTTACAATATAAAAGTAGAAGGGGACGAGGATGATTTGTGTGACATCAATATACCAGAATCCGAAGGAAGTCGAGAAGTGCGTGGCCCTGAAATAGAAGATCCAGATGTCGTAGCGCCATTAAAAACGAAGCAAGTAAATATCAGAATAGAGGAAGAACCGAAGTATGCTACGCTTGGGGATTACTGGGATGAAACTACCATGGAAAAGGTCATCAAGCTACTCATGGAGTATAGATACCTCTTCCCTACTAAGAATACGGAGCTGAAAGGGATTCGGGGTGAACTAGGAATGATGAAGATAACCTTGAAGCCTGATGCGAAGCCAATAAAGTAGCAACTTTATCGATTGAATCCAAAATACAAAGCAAAAGTACGTGAAGAGCTGGACAAGATGCTGGCAGCTGAGATCATTGAACCAGTTGAGGAGTCCAATTGGGTAAGTCCGATGATGGTACAAGAGAAGAAACAAAATGGTTAGATCCGCATCTATGTGGTCTACAGAAACTCAATGATGCTTGTGTTAACGATCCGTTTCCCACACCTTTTACTGATGAAGTCTTAGAAAATGTGGGCGGGTAGGAAGTGTATTCCTTTACGGATGGGTTCTCTGGATACCATCAGACAAAGATCACGCCAGAGGATCGAAGCAAGACAACATTTGCTATGGAATGGGGTTGCTTTCAGTATATAGTGATGCCATTCGGGTTGAATAACGAGCCGGCAATATTTTCCCGCATTGTGGTAGCTGCATTCAAGGAATTCACACATAAATTCTTGGAAGTCTATCTTGACAATTGGATTGTCTTTGGCCTGGTTAAGAAACATACTGAGAGCTTACAGTTAATGCTAGATACCTGTCATCGACACCAGATTGTGCTCAATCTAAAGAAATGTATGTTCCTTGTTCCTTTCGGGAACTTGAAGGGGCATATAGTTTGTAGGCAAGGCCTGATGGTGGATTCGGCAAAGATCGCTATCATATTAGGCCTGCAAGCATCGCGTAGTGTCAAACAACTCCGCGCTATGCTGGGACACACGAGGTACTATCGGAAGTTCATAAAAGGTTATGCCCAGATCATGGCTCCAATGGAACAATTGTTAAAAAAGGATGCCACGTATTGCTGGAATGAGGAATGCAACAAAACCCTGGAATTGCTGAGGGAAAAAATGGCATCTAACCCTATCTTGATCTTTCCAAAATAGGACATGGAGTTCCACATGCATGTGTTGGAAATAATACTGAGAGGGGGGGGGTGAATCAGTATTATCACATTAATAATACTTTTTCATTTCCATAACCAGATTCATATATGCTACTTCAACAACTTCTTATGATTAAGTTAATTGATCTTCAATGAGTGCATTAGAACATTATCAACCATATTATCAGTTAACAGATGCAG
>APFE030653441.1:21542-37601 GCA_000404065.3 Pinus taeda
ACGTGGATCACTCAAACTAGCCGTTGGGATTTTCTCCTTTAAATAGGGTGCTAGGGGTCATTTGAGATCATATTGGATCTGAGTTTTGGCTGAAGAAGCTCTCTTGTAAATATTTTCTGGTGCTAATAAAGGAAGACTTTGGAGTCAAAAGCTCGCTGGTGTTACTCTCTTGAAGTGTTGTGAGCTTTTTTGTTTTCTGCATATTTTAAGTTTCAGCCATTAATAACAACTTAATGAAGAGTATTGTTGAGCATAGGTACCTTGTTCACATGCTAGGGTTTGAATGGTATTAGGGTTTCTGAAGTAATGGCAGGTATCTCTATTGCATTGGAGATCTAGTACTATTTGTTCTCTCTTTATTGATGGTTAGAGTGAGCTGTGCAAGAATATCTTGTTGAAGAAGATCAGTGGGCGTTAGGGGAAGTTCTCGGCTGAACCAGCCAACTCCCGCAAGCACTTTTTGCAGAGCCCAACTAGTTTTGATCCTGGGTTAATCATTCAGTTTGTTTTATGATTTACATGAGAGACTTTCTAGGGCATTTTATTAGCAATCTGAAGTTCTTAAAAATATTTTTTGATGATAACTGACAAATTTGCCTTTCTAGAGCTATAATTCTGAAATTTTGATCCGGCTTGTAGGGTTTCATTTTTTTTTCTTTGCGTGTTCTTTCCAGATTTTGTTTCCCATTCCAGGTTGCACGTCTGAAGAAGAAATTTTCTGTGTGAAACCAGATCTGGCCTCAGAAAATAACTTTTGCAGGGGTGTTTATTTCAGATCTGGAGAAGATTTGGGGTTTCCGTCAATTAAGTCTGAAGCAGGGCAAAATTTATTTATTTTTTTTATGAAAACTGCTTCAAGGGTTTCTGGTTGCTGTTATATGAACGTATCAGTAAAGCTGTGCTCTCTCCTATATGCAAATATCACTGTTTCCTTTACAGTTTCTCTTCCAGCTCTACGCTACCCAAATCAAAATCCGCTCAACCTCTTCAGATTTGCCCCCTCCATCTGTTGCAACATTCTCTCTCATACCCACGTTGTTCCTTGAATGCTTGCACGCTGCTATATTCCCTACGCTGCCTACCTCTCAAAACGTCTCTCAGGCTTGAGCCTTCACGCGAAGCACCAAAATGCAGTTTTTTTTTAAACAACGTTACATGATAAACACGCAGTCAGCTTCTGCAACCTTTTCACCCGACGTTGAAGACCATTCTGCCTTCAAACCCTGTAAATCGCATAGTAAGAACGCATTTTTGATATATACGGGCCAGGTATTTCACGCGTTTGACAATCTCAGGTTTAGATTTTCGTTTGTGATATATGCGTTAGGATCAGGGGTTTGGCGTGAGCATCAGCTCTTTTCTCATCCTATCAACCCGTCGCCCGATCCGCAGCTCCTCCCGTGGTCTTCCCTTGCCCATCCGTCGATCCCTGCTGTGTCTATCTGCCCATTCGATTCTACAATCATTCATTCAACCATAAA
Organism: Pinus taeda; assembly: GCA_000404065.3. Classification (NCBI taxonomy): domain Eukaryota; kingdom Viridiplantae; phylum Streptophyta; class Pinopsida; order Pinales; family Pinaceae; genus Pinus; species Pinus taeda. The sequence goes on from APFE030653441.1 coordinate 23,024, forward strand.
ATATCACGCACAGGCCAGGGTTTCTCCGCCTCCATTCTGCGTACCTGCACTGAGATGTTCGTGGGCATTACCTGATTCAAAGCAGCAATCGCTGAGGTTTTACGAGCGAGGTAAGAACTACAGGTTTTTCTGGTGGGCGTCAGGTAAGTTTTTGGTTCCCATGTAAACGCGTGAAGTTTAGAACATTATCTCACATGAAAAAAAAAAAAAAAAATCACATCATTTTTTTAGGACATAGGTTTAATGTAATAAAAATTAAAATAAAAAATCGCTTTTTTTCATTTAGTTCAGTCATGTTTCGATCTTTTTTTAGTTTTAGTTTTATATGTACATGCGTTATTTTTTTAGGATCGTGTAGAATTATAATATTTTTTTTTTTAATTTTTAAAAAAATAAAATGTCCATTAAATATAGTAAATAAATAAAGAATAAATAAAAAATAAAAAATTTCTTAGGACGTGTTTTAGTTAAGAAGGTATTATGGAGCGATTTTTAGAGACGTTTCATTTTTTTTTTAAATTTGAACTGTTAGTTTTAGAATAGCTTAAATTAGATTTTTTAATTTTTAGGCTTTATTTTAAATTTAAAAATTATTAAAATTATTAAAAAAAATAAATTTAAAAAAATAAAATAAAAAAAAAAAAAATTATTTATTAAATAAATATAAAGACTACATTTCTTTGTTAGATTTAGATATTATTTATTTATTTTGTTTTAGTTTAGAATTTTTATTTTTTTTAGGTTTTAAAATTTTATTTTTATCTGAAAAAACATAAAAATATGTGGAAATTTTTGGCAGATTAAGCTCAGGGGTTTATCATGCTTATTATCTTTGCTGAGGCTAGAAGTTTTGACGTGGGAATTAGTGTTTAATGTGATTCAATGTTCATCTGAAGATTAACTGCATGAATGTGATCTTCAGTTAATTCTTTTACGTGATCTTTCGAAATTTCAGTTGCTGGAGTATCATTTAAGCATCTACTTGCATTTGATAAAAATTAATTTGATGATAAATGGTTACTCTACATGGTTTATATCTCTGCAACATCTGGTAATCAATCGTTTAAACATTAACTCCACAAGGCACTGGTCTTTTAACTCAATAAAATCTATTAAGTGCTTTGTCCTTCCGTGTCTCCCAAACCAACTGGTTCACAGTTGGTCGCCCATCTCCTTACAGGGTCTACCCCCCTTAGCCGCGGGAGACAGGCTTAAACGGAGAGATCGAAGATCAGAGTGACAGCCCCCGGTCTGAGTGTTGTCGTGTCAATCTGTGCGACAACACACCCCATTCAGAAATGTTGTTTTGACATCCATCTGATGAATCTCCCACCCGATCTGCGTTGCAAGAGATATCACTTTTCTAATATATGTATACCTGGCTACCGGGGCGAAGGTCTCTTCGTAGTCAATTCCTTCCTTCTGAGCATACCCCTTAGCCACAAACCTGGCTTTATATTTCTCGACACTGTCGTCTGCAGCGTATTTGATCTTGTAGATCCATCTCGAACCTACCATTGATCTGTCTTGAGGCCTTGGCACTACCTCCCAAACATCGTTCACCATTATGGAGTTGTACTCCTCTACCATCGCATCTAGCCAAACCTGATATTGAGTTGCCTCCTAGAAACTGGCGGGCTCCCCATCCTGAGCTACTAATGGCTGTTATCTATCTGGTTGGTTTCGCTTCCTCTTATTGTTTCTTGGCGCACCGATGAAGTCTTATGCATCTGCAAAATCTGATGAAGTTCACTGCTAGTTCTTCCTCTGCCAGCAGGTGCTTCTGTTAGTTCCTCCTCATCTTGTGAATCTTCTTAACCCGAGGAAGAATTCTTGAATTCTTTAGTTCCGTTGGTTGAAGAGGTTTAACCAATGGCTCCTCTTTTGACTGCTCCTCGGAAGGCATTTCACGAGATTTTCTGAAAGCCATGTCCTCCATGAACTTCACATCTCGTCGAACCACTACCTTCCTTCTCCCTGGAAGATGGAAGATAGATTCTGTATGCCTTAGCGTTCTCGCTATATCCCACTAGATACCCTTTTTTCGCAGTTTGATCTAGCTTTTTCCTCTTTTCCTCGGGTACATGGCAATATGCTAAACTCCCAAATATCCTGAAATGACTGACTTCAGGCGTTCTGCCCTTGAAAACTTTCTTTGGAGTAATCTTGCCCAATGCCCGATGAGGAGTCCTTGTCTAAACATAGACTGTTGTGTTGCATGCTTCTACCCACAGGAATTTTGGAATATCCTGATCATACATCATGGCCCTAGCTGCTTCTACAAGAGTCTTGTAATATCCCGATAACTGAAATACAAGAACCAAAAAAAATAATGAATACCTACCTGAACTGTTGTCGACTGATCTGTTGTTTGCTCCTGTTCTCCTGTTGAAGCTGATTTGATTACTGGGAAACCAATTCCTCCCAGCCAATCCAGCAAGCTTCTGTGAAGCTTACTGCCCCCGTGCCCAGAACCTCAAGTCAATCAAAGCTCTCGTTCCTCGATCTTTCTCTGCCCTCTGTCCTCCTCTGTGTTTTCTGCCCCCTGCCTTCTGTTCCTTCCCGCATTTTATAGCTACAGGTATGGCGGTGGCCGCCCTCCCGCCTGTAACCACCGCCTCCCTCCATACTGCCACGCTTCTTGATATAGGTTGATTTATAAAACATAACGTTTTATTAATATTATTATATAAAATATAAAGTTTATTAATAAAATATAAAAGTTATTAATATTATAACAAATATAAAGTTCATGACTTTATATTAGTTAATTGTTTTTATTATTTCTTAACTTTATAAATGGGTTGTTACATACACTCCCCCTTCAGAAAACTTCGTCCCGAAGTTAGAGTTTTATCTTATCTGATTACTTATGATAGTAATTAGTAATTTAGTACCCCCTTCTTAGGTTTTAAAAATTTTATTAATATCAAGAGGCTATAAAATTAGAGTTTTAGGTTTATGATTTTAATGGTCATGTCTTGCCCTATCCAGATTCCCAAGCTATTCTAAAATCATCCTATACTTCCTAATCTCTTCCGCTCCCATCCTATCCGTCCTCTACTGGAGTATGCCATGGCATTAGTTTTACTGACCAAACCATCATAAACACTAAGGTGACAGCGTCGGTTATACCGACCTGATTCCCAGTAGGCATCCGACAGTCATCATCACACGTCTAGGGGAGCGTGATTCGCACAGTCCTCCCATGACTCCAGGGTTCGGAGGATAAACGGTGGGCAACACCTCCACCCCTCCTCGTAGAACTTAGGGTGAACACCCTATCATAGAATCACTTGGAGCTTTAATTGTTCTGAGGTTCTGTCATCACGTGGTCATCCCGGTAATCGAATCATATACTTTTATCTGCAATTATACACTCACTCATGCATTCGGAAAATGTGCGTCAGCATATTCAAAATAACTCATGTATTATTCAGTATAACATATTTTTACCATTTTCTATGCATGTCTTTTGAATTCCATCTAAAATGTAGTCATTCCCTGAGTTCTATTGATCATATTGACATGTAAAAAATAAATAAAACAAATTTACAATATCTAAATTTCTATTAGAAGTAAAAACCCCTTAACTGGCTTAACTTTCCTTTGACAACTATAATTAATAAAATGAACCACATATATCGTTTTGGTATCCATGTACCAGCAGAAGTTAAACATATATTATGTCACAAAATTTCGCATTTATCTATAATCATTCAAAATGTTTCAGGGTTTCTGATTGCAGTGGAGTAAAATATATACTAAACATAGTTTAAAGTTATTCAAAATTGACATAGTCTACGGTATCTTTGACATATGTCCTCTGTATTTTCCCAAGTTGCTGATCCAGGACTATGCTTGTCCCATTGGACCTTAACTTGGTCCACCAGGCAGTTCCTCAGTTGTCGAACCCTACGTCCCAGAATACGTAATGGTTCGACCGTTACGATTCCCTTGTCCCATACCTGAAGAACCCGCTATAGTGGGTTGATGTGCTGCTTGGTCATTGCTAATTATTGCATGAATTCTATGATTACCTTGATTGTTTGATATTGGTCCCTCTCCAGTCCTATGCAATATATCCGGCGAAGCTTTTGGGCAATCACGTTGAAAATGCGGTCCCCCACATCCCCAACAATTAAGTTGCGCTGATCCTCTTGAATCAGGACGTGAACTTCTAGAGAACGTGCTTCACCCTCTCATGTTGATTCCTCTCAAATTTCTTCCTCTACTAGCAGTCCCTCGAGATGTCCATGGACTGGAGTTTGATGATCCCGCGACTATAGTGTTTACTGCCCTGGGAGCTCTCGTCCTTATATTTCCTGGGGTAAACCTGTTACCATAAGGTGGCCTCGAGCTAACTCCTCTGAAGAAGTTCCGGGGTGTCTCTCCTGGAAATCCTGATTGGACAGGCGCTGTTGGCCCTATATCCTTTTCGATCCCTAGGTGCTCTTCTGCATAACGACCACATTCGACTGCCTCAGCTACTGATGATGGCTTCCACATGCTTACCAAGGCTCTAATGCGAGGATTTAACCCAAATATGAAGCGTTCAGCTTGACGTTCATCCAAGTCTAAGTAGTGAATGTATTTTACTAGCTCCATAAACCTTATCTCGTACTCTTCCACCGTTTTATTTCCCTGAATTAACGTATGAAAAGCTCTTGCTTGCTGTTGTTGAAAGTATGGAGGTAAATACTTTGCGCGAAACCTTTCCTCAAATAGTTCCCAGGGGGCATTATCTGATGTAAGGTGTAGTTGTTTTTCCAGATTTCCCCACCAGATCAAGGCACTTTCCTTTAGTTGAAACACGGCAATTTTTGTTTTTGCCGAAGACGAATATTCTCTTAACCTAAAGCATCTGTTCATTCCTTCCAACCATGCTTCAGCGCATTCACCTGCTCAACCTCCGGAGAATTCTGGGAGTCTGATTTTTTGAAGCTCCCTAGAGATGTCTTCTACCGATCTTCTGGGCTCAAAATTCTTTGGTTCTGCTGCACCGGTAGCCAAATGTTGAGATTCCTCTTTGGTTTTAGCCTTAGTGGATTCTTTTAATGTCTCCAATAAGGCTTCCAAGGACTTCATTATCACAGTCAACTCTGGCGCTGGGGCGATTGATGTTGATATAGGTCTGGGTGGTGACGATGGGGACGATGATGGCGATGGTGGCGGCATTAATGGTGGTGATGCTGCCCGATCACGTCGTTGTCGCTCATACGTCTTTACCATTTTAATGGTCCCTGAACACATAATAAAATTTTATCATACGTCTTTACCATTTTAATGGTCCCTAAACACATAATAAAATTTTATCATAATTTTGAGGTAGACAACCGAATTTAACGCATAATTTTCTTTTGCGACTTCACATTCATAAACGGGTATAGTTTTGCTATTTTTACCCGCTAGGCGAATCTTACTGGTACCGAGGTCAAGGAGGGTGGTCTCGCGACCTCCTTGTCCTAATGGAGGGTATTCTATCCTAATATGAATAATGCAGAAGTGTATGGTTATTAGCTCCTAAGGTAATACATCTAAAGTTTATTTACCTAATAACGCTCATACAAAATAAATGTTAAATATTTCGTTACAAAGTACGTCAGTAACATACCCGCCATACCTCAATCTAACTATTACATTTAAGGGAGGTCATACATATTTATATCCTGAATATATACTTGGATATGGATTAAACCTAATACAAATGAAGGATTGCTCTGGTTCCAAATCAGTTTGACCTTTAGCCGGGAAATTTACCATAGACCTGTCATGGTTAAAATCTAGAAGAGATACAATTCAGCAGTCTACCATACCATAACTGTAGGTTGGGGTCAAAAGGAGGAAATAATTTAGGATAAAATGTGATTATGATTGTTAGAACCAGTTTTGTTCAAGAATGACTCCGTCAAAGGATACAATTAGTCTGGCCAAGAATATAAAGAATAAATCTAATGTTGTTAGTCTGGCGAAGAAGATAAAAGAATAAATCTAATGTTCGATAGACTTTTGTCTTATTGGTATTCCTCTTACTCTTATAACCTTTCCAACTACCGCACCATTTCAGTGAATCAGGTTAGTTTAGAATAGTTTGGCAATACTCTTCGAAAGATTTTTCTCATTGCTTCAACTTTCAAGTTACATTTTGATGATTTGAGGTTGATATCATAAATCTTTATGAAGCAGATGAAAATTCAGTAGCTCCAATGCAGAAATCTTGGAGATATAGTACATATAAGTAAGGGTTCAAATCTAATCAAACTCAAATTCAGTGAAACCTAACTCATCAAAAAAAACATGTCTGAGGATATTACGTCTTTAAATTTCACATTATTTGGTGCCAAATTCAAGGAGATACAATCAGTACAATTTTGTTCTCTGAAGAATGTTTTGAAAAGTAGTTTTTATAAATTGCACATAACACTTTACTGGTTGATGCAAATTGACTACAATTGGATTCTTGAAAAGCAGAAAAATTTGTACTATCATAAGTTCAAATTTCACAATTTTTGGCAAAAAACTTGCATAGATATTATCTGAGAAAGTTCAGCATGTAGACTGGGCCCCAAAGAAGGATAAGAAAACATAAGTCAACTTAAATCTGGCATAAAATTCGACTGGTGTCCAAATAAAGTGATTAAAAGATTTTAGAAGAGGGCATAAACAAGAATAATCTATGAGAAATTTGGACCATTTCATTTGGTGGTTAAAGAAATATCTAGTTTTGATGTTAAAGGTCTTGGAAACTACTAGCTTGCTAAGTTTAATCACTTATTGTAGAACCTTCATAAATGTCAGCATGGAACTTAGTTTTGAAGAATTATTGAAGCAGTATCGATGATAACAAGTATGGATTTAGACTTTTACTAGTCACTTCTAAAGATTGCCCAGATGTTGCAAAATTCATGATGATGGAGCAATTAATCCAAGAAAATGGTTGACCTCGTTCCAAATCTTTGCACTATTTTAAACTAATAACGCTGCCTTTTCTCGATTCCTAATTTAAAGGAATTGATACAATAGCAAGGTCTTGATGATTTCCTTATGGTTACAAAAGTGCCCTTTGCAATAAATTACTATTGTTTTTATATTTATAGAAACAGGCAAAAATGGTCTCTTAGCTGCTTGCTTCTTGCAGGCAAGAGCGATGGAAGGTGTGAAGAGTAGCCTTCAGACCGACTATCTTCTCAAGGCAAATGAATTTGGAGGCAAATCTAGCTGTAATTCAAAGCTTTAATAAATATTATAGGTAGCAGATGAAATGCTAAAATTCATTGTTGTACAATCCACGTGTCTAAACAAATGCTAGGCTTAGATGTTGCGGAGATAGAATTGTTGGTAATAATATGCTGGGGAAGATCTCCGGTGGGAAAAAGAAACGTGTCACAACCGGTATGGTCGATAATCATATTGAAAATTCCCCTTCTCAAACTAGAGAGGTGTAATCCAAGTATAGATGTCATTGCTATGACTAAAACAGTAAGTTTTGTTATCATTCATAAAAATTTCGATTTTATAGGGGAGATGATCTTTGGACCTACCAATACTCTTTTCATGGATGAAATATCAACAGGGCTGGACAGTTCTACCACCTATCAGATAGTGAAAAGCTGGCATCAGTTCACCCATCTTATGGATGCCACAATTCTCATGTCTCTGTTGCAGCCTGCACCGGAGATATTTGAACTCTTTGATGACATAATTCTCTTATCAGAGGGTCAGATTGTCTACCATGGACCCAGACTCTTTATCCCAAGTGTGACTCACAGGAGGCAACAACTTTACTTTCACTTTCCTTTTTGCTATTCTAGAATTGCATAAACAAGAACTATAACTCCAACAACTATAGTAGTAAATCATGCCAAAATGAGTATGCCTGATTCTTCAATTTTTGTAGAAGCATACAAGCACAATGACTTCGGCATCATAAGATGCCATATTTCTTTAAATTTAACCATTCTTTTCTCTCTGAAAATCATAAAATGCGCCCTCACGTGTTGGATCCGCGACTTCCTGGTAGTTCCCACTATGTAGTTACAACGTGATGGATTTAGTTTCCCACTCTGACCGATACACAGCGCAAGAACGGAATATTCTGCTCTGCTCTGCTGTTCTAGCCAATTGACAGAAGGAAAGCACACAAAATTATTTGCGGGCACATATTTTAATTGAATTGAAGTGCAAAAGACGGGAAAATTTTGAATAAAATGGAATTGAATTGAATCGAAGTGCCAAAGAGGAGAGAATATTCAATTGAATAGAATTGCATTACATTGCAGAAGACGGAAGATATTTTCGCAGGGAAGTAGGAAGGGTACGCAATTTCAGTGGGTGCGACGAAGAACATCCACAACGACAATTATTTACAAAACCATCACAATAATTCCAGAAAGTAGTCGAAGATTTGGGGTTGAAAACAATGACACATAAGAGGAATTCGGGAAACAGAGGTGGAATTTATACACATTCTGAGCATAAGAACAATCGCAGCTCATAACAAAACCGATACTATATAAGCAAGCGCATCATGAGTTTTGCAGATGTGTGAGGAATTTACAAAAATTCAACATCCTGGGTTGGACTTCGCTTCGCTTCTTGGCAAAGAAATAATCAATTGCTTGACTCATTTAAAGAAAAAGACGTTTTCATAAATCAACTATTTTTCTTTACGTGGGTATTAGTTGTGGGTGTGTCACAACAACGCATTCAATATTTCAATTGATTGAATACTCTACCGCGGATGGAATGACGGGTGATTTGCCCACCAAATACGGTCAGATACAGCCAACAAATTTTCCTCCCAGTCAATATTCTTTGTTAAAATAATGAAAACGAGCACTAAAATTGCATAAACCATCAAATTTTGACAGAGTTTGTTTGACAAAGTATTTCACACATTTAAAATTCCTACCCTAACTCTACTAATCTCCCTCCATTGACACAGGACAGGCCGGCCGAGTCCAAACTCCCTGTAAGTAGAGAGCGGGAGGTAGGTCACCTCGCCTCCCAGAAATTGATTGACCAGGCATAACAGACACCTTAAAATTGTTGCAAAATAAAAATTTGACAAATTTCAGAAGGAAAACATCCATTGCATCGGATCGAGCATGAAAATCGATGTTTGAGTTTCTCATTCTTTTCTAGGGATTGAAATGAGTCTCCGCACTTGTTTCTAATCTCTCCACAACCCTTCAGACAGGCGGTGAATACACGTGAAATGATGACAAAGAGAGGTTGTGCTTCTCACTCTACGCAGACCAAAGGACAGAGTATCGAGTGCACGCCATAGTATCTCTATCACATCACCGACATAGAATAGTTTTCCAGCTCTGGATAATTAAAATTGTCGCCGGCCATATCTAAATCTGCAATATTATCTCAGTGACCTAAATTATGCGAAGTGGCTAGAACACGAGAGAACAGAACGCAACTAAAAATAAAAATGACCCACAAAAGTCAGAATCAAAACAACCGACCAGTGCGTGCCTGCTAAGTACATGGGGTTTCCCCACGAGAGTTCGAATCTCTCAGGCGTCGGGTCTGCTGCTGAAACGTAAGTTTTTTTTTTTATAAAGCTTTCACGTAGCAGAATTCAGCCACAAAAAAAATTACACAAGTGTAGGGCCTATGAGGTCGAAGAGTTTGAACGCAGCTCTGATACCATATGTAATATCCCGATAACTGAAATACAAGAACCAAAAAAAATAATGAATACCTACCTGAACTGTTGTCGACTGATCTGTTGTCTGCTCTTGTTCTCCTGTTGAAGCTGATTCGATCACTGGGAAACCAATTCCTCCCAGCCAATCCAGCAAGCTTCTGTGAAGCTTACTGCCCTCGTGCCCAGAACCTCAGGTCAATCAAAGCTCTCGTTCCTCGATCTTTCTCTGCCCTCTGTCCTCCTCTGTGTTTTCTGCCCCCTGCCTTCTGTTCCTTCCCGCATTTTATAGCTACGGGTATGGCGGTGGCCCCCCCCCCGCCTGCAACCACCGCCTCCCTCCATACTGCCACGCTTCTGTCCACCTCCTCAGACCAGAAGCTCCTTCATCATCTATCACGAATTTATTACAGGTTTGCCTTTTAACATATTACGTTTAGTTTATTGGATTTAGGTATTAAAATTTCTTTTTTTGATTTATAAGTTTGGTTTATATATATATATATTTTCTTGATATAAGGTTGGTTTATAAACATAACGTTTATTAATATTATGTATAAAGTATGAAGTTTAATAAAATATAAAAGTTATTAATATTATAACAAATATAAAGTTCATAACTTTATTTAGTTAATTGTTTTTATTATTTCTTAACTTTTATAGATGGTTGTTACATACACTCCCTCTTCAGAAAACTTCGTCCCAAAGTTAGAGTTTTATCTTATCTAATTACTTATGATAGTAATTAGTACCCCCCCTCTTAGGTTTAAAATTTTATTCTAATATCAAGAGACTAAAAACAAAATTAGAGTTTTAGGTTTATGATTTTAATGAACATATCCTGTTCCATCCCAGTCCCCAAGCTATTCTAAAATCAACCTATCCTTCTTAATCTCTTCTGCTCCCATCCTATCCGTCCTCTACTGGAGTATGCCATGGCGTCAGTTTTACTGACCCGACCATTCATAAACTCTAAGGTGACAGCGTCGGTTATACCAACCTGATTCCCAGTAGGCATCCAGTAGTCATCATCACACGTCTAGGGGAGCGTGACTCGCACAGTCCTCCCATGACTCCAGGGTTCGGAGGATAAACGGTGGGCAACACCTCCACCCCTCCTCGTAGAACTTAGGGTGAACACCCTATCATAGAATCACTTGGAGCTTTAATTGTTCTGAGGTTCTGTCATCACGTGGTCATCCCAGTACTCGAATCATTTACTTTCATATGCAATTATACACTCACTCATGCATTCGGAAAATGTGCATCAGCATATTCAAAATAACTTAAGTTCTATTCAGTATAACCTATTTTTACCATTTTCTATGCATGTCTTTTGAATTCCATCTAAAATGTAGTCATTTCCTGAGTTCTATTGATCATATTTGATATGTAAAAATAAAACAAATTTACAATATCTAAATTTCTATTAGAAGTAAAACCCTTTAACTGGCTTAACTTTCCTTTGACAACTATAATTTAATAAATTGAACCACATATATTGTTTTGGTATCCATGTACCAGCAGAAGTTAAACATATATTATGTCACACAATCCCACGTTTATTTATAATCATTCAAAATGGTCCTGGTTCTCTGATTGCAGTGAAGTAAAAGAATATATACAAAACATAGTTTAAAAACCCTTCAAAATTGACATAGTCTAGGGTATCTTTGACATATGTCCACTATATTTTCCCAAGTTGCGGACCCAGGACTATACTTGTCCCATTGGACCTTAACTTGGTCCACCAAGCGGTTCCTGAGCTGTCGAACCCTACGTTCCAGAATACGTAAAGGTTTGACCGATGACTCCCTCGTCCGATACTTGCAATTCCTTCCATTGAAGGTTATGAGATAGATCAGCTATATAATGTCTTAATACAGAAACATGAAATACATTATGAATTCTATGCAGGTGAGGTGGCAGGGCAAGACGATAGGCAACAGGTCCCACTCTTTCCACGACTTTAAATGGCCCAATAAATCTGGGCGATAACTTTGTCCCTTTCCCGAATCGAATAGTACTTTTATTTGGCTTGATGCGGATGAAAACCTGATCCCCTACTTTTATAAATGGGTTGTTACAAGCACAACTAAAATGGGTTTTGGTTCAGATGTGCAGCTGTTTTCAATGAGTTAAGCTGAGTTTTAATGAACAGTAAAGAGCAAGGTATGAAGGAATGTCTTGAGAGGCTACTGAGCTACCAAAAGGGCATCTAGAATTCTTGTAAGTCAAGTGTTTAATTCATAAACTAAACCAGAGATTGACTGAAGCAGCATTCATCTACTATGCAATTGTCGAGAAAGAACGGTTTGAAGGCTCCTTTGCTGACTTCAAGCTCTGTCTATAGTTTATAAAACAAACAATAATAACAAACAAACATCTGTTCTTCCCCAGTGGAGTCACCAATTTGTTTCTGGGAAAGCTAGTATTCCTAAATAATGCTAGCCCTCTAGGTTTGGCAGCGACCCTAGAAACAACAGTTTAAAGCAATTCAACGATTTCTTCTATGTGTAACAGATAAGAGAAAGATAATGGAACCAACCTGGAACTTCCACTTAATCCCTTCTTTGCTCTGTCTCCCCTTTGACAGATCCCACAACTCCTCCCTGTACTTAACACGCTTGGAGAATTCTTGCACAAGTACAGCAACAAAGAACTATCAAAGCATCGTGATCTATTACAACATAAACATTAAATAATCAGATATATAATGAACAAATGATAGTATTCACAAATGATAATATTCACAATTGCACAATCATATGGAAGAAAACTTGAAGAACTTTGTTAATAGAAGGGCGAATTACAACCCATTTGTCTAATCTAGCATCATCCTCCTAGCTTCAATCCTTCTTCACCTCATGAAATAGCAAGATCACACCAACAATACAATGCTCCTTCCTCAATTACAAACTATCAGCACTTCCTTGCAATTCACAATATTCCAGCCCCTAGATCTCTTGAATTGGAGATCCATTTATAGATGTGTGCAAGGGTGTGAGTCATCCATGTGGTTTGATTAGTGTCATTCCACTTGTTACAATTGGTTCCACTTAGATATTTCTTAGATCCCTTATTCATCCTTGGGCGAATTCAGAGAGGCAAATGGCACAGGAGAAGTTTCTAGAAGATTCCATAAGCAACCACCTAACATACTGTCTCGGACATTTGTCCATCCTTACCCATTGCACCCTATAGAAGGCCTAATCAGTATGCATCACACCCTGGCAGTGTACCACTCAGTATGCATCGCACTTTGCCAGTGTAGCAGTCAGTATGGTTTAATTTAAGCGATTTCAGGATGGTTTCTTAGGTGGAACTTTTGGGAAATGATGTATTTAGATGACTATGCCCCTTTACAGCATGAAACAAATCTTTTAGGGGTTGATGATCCCTAGTTTATTGACATATAAGTTTGGGGTTGATGTGCCCAAATATGTCTATAACATCCCCAACTTGGACCAAGGTGATGACATATGACTTGAGGATCCTTGTAGTCCTCCCATTGTTTGAGTCCCAATATTATACATAGGTTGTGTGGTATAGTAGTTGCCTTGGGGTATGGCATTGTAATGTGTATTACCATGGGGATTGTGATGCTGGGGTATAGCATTTCCCCCAGGATAAGAAGTGCCCCCTTAACTCATTTGAGGTTGTGAGTATGGTGCCCCCATGGATTGGTTGGGACCTCCTTGAGGATTCCCATCCGCCATAGAACTAACCGTATGTCCTTCACTGACATGAGTGCTCATGTCAATCAGTGACTGACCATGCATGCCTAAAAACGAAGGGGGAACTGTTACATTCCCAACCGGTATATGCATATTGGGAGTTCCCCCAGATACTTGAATATGTGGGTTAGAACTATACAATGGATTCCAACCATATTGTTGGTTGAAGGGACCCATGCTAACTATGCTATATTGAGCGTTACAAGGAGTGGTGTATGTAGCACTTGTTTAGGGTATAGAGTTTGACACTAAGGGGGTGGAACACGGCATAGGTTGGGTTTGACTCATGGAGGGTGTCATGTGAGGGTTTGTACCTGGGACAAATGGGATAACAAGGTTTTCCATCAATGGTGTGGTAGTGACTATCAACTGGGGAAGTGGTGGGGGACCAAAAGTGTCCAAAAATTTCCATGACACATTAGTCATCGATAGGATGGATGGAAATGTTCCAATTGAAGGCATAGGGGGTTCAGGTGCAACGCGAATCAAGAGTGGGTCCAACGGATTCGTGATCGGAGGGTTATAGGGAGGAAGAAATCCTGCAGTGAAGAAATCCTCTAGTAAGCTTGAATGGTTGGTTGTCCAAAAAGATTCTTTGTGAGATCTCGGAGACTGATTTCCCAAAGATGGGCAATCTGGTTCACTGGAGCTCAGTGGATCTTCCACAATGAGTGGAGGAAGTCCTAACAATCGTCAATATTGACGACGAGGGTCAGATGTAGCCACAGTGACCAATAATTTTTATCAATAAATTTTATCATGATATTTATTAAAGTCTCAATGATAACACTTGGGCACCTAAAAAATAAAAAATACACTAACTGAATTGATCAGCAAACAAATGGAAATGACCATGTCTGATAAGAACCAATCACTAGAGATGAAACCTAGTATTGTAATGAATAAATGAGAGGGCTTGCCAAATGTACAGTTATGGTTACTCTAGAGCTTTTCCTGAACCTCAGATTGAGGAGCCAAGTACTCTCGTGAAGACGATCACCCTCCCAAAAATTGAAGACAGAGTAGGTTCGTCTGTATTAGGTACCAGGGCATCTCGCACCAGTCACCTTGTATAAGTCCCTAAAAGTATGGCCACTAAGGATACCTCAGATCACAGACACTATCAGGGGGGGACATAGTTGCAGACAATATGTTGTGTGGGCAGGATACCTGAGTCCCCGAC
>APFE030653447.1:15243-28566 GCA_000404065.3 Pinus taeda
TTTTTTTATTTAATTTAATTTAAATTATTTTTATTTTAAGTTTAAACGTTTTAGTCACCGGCAATGAGAGTTTTTTAACTAAAATACTTTTCGATTTATTTTACATAGTATTAGATTTTTTAAATTTATTTAGGTCATATTGACTTCAATGGTTAAAAGAGACTCTCATTTAATCACAGGCGGAGAGATTGCATTTTGATTAATTTTATGCTAGTGCGGTCTTGTACAACTAATACTTCATGATTACGTTTACCAAAATTCATAACTCTTCCCTTTTTTTTTATTTTGACATGAAAATTTGTATTCAACATCATTGTTTAAATGATGTTTCATTTATTCATTTATCTGAGTGGGATCTTCCTTTTTGGAAGTCTTCCAATGAGAAGATCTCCAAAGACGTTTTCTGATTAATTTCTTAATTTCTTACGCTGGTGGGATATGAATGATTTTATTCAGATGCGGTATTATTTTCTTACTTCTGCAGAAAAATGGATATTTACCATCATTGCTTAGATGTCACAGTCTCATTTATTCCAACAGAAAACCGATATTTCTTGCTTTTATTTATCTGAGTGCACTCTTCCTTTTGGAGAATTAGTGTCGAAGATCTCCGAAATATTTTTCCTTTTGTTAATGCGACTTTCTTATGGGATTATGTGGTTGGGTGGTGGTCTTACACGAGATGTAAAACCTTGGTAGAATATTTAATGGGTGGTATTCAATCACGCCTAAAGTAGAAAGCGTTTGTAGAATTAGAAGTTTGAGTGGGTGCGGACGCGGAGATGACAAGAAGACGCTATGAAATTTTTAAATATCTTTATTGAAACTTAAAACCTAAGTATCAATTTGCTCGTACATAGTTATCCGGGCTATCAATATAGAAATGGAAGTTTGAGTGGGTGGGGATAGAGAGATGACAAGACAAGACAGCATTGGGAAATTGTTAAATAACTTTATTGAAACTTAAAACTTAAGTATAAATTTGCTCGTAAAGAGTTATCCAATGGAAATAGGCTATCAATATAGTTTTTTTTTAAAAGGAAAAAATAATGAGAATGTTTTACATAGATATGATTCTATGGTTCTAAAAAAAAATAATGAGAAAGTTTTACATAGATATGATTCTTAATCAACGTAGACTTGATACTTGGTAAATAGGAGAATGAATTCTATGAAAAATACTAGCAGGACCTATCTATTAAGAGTCAATAGACTAGACAATGTAGTGTTGCCTCACTTCAACACTCATAAGAAAAGCATAATGTCTTGTGTAGTTTAGCAAAAAAGCTCTCACAAAAATAGATACGGTCCAAATAAAACACATGTCGAGACAAAAAAGTAATCCCAACATAGGGAACAAAATACATAGTGTGACTGATAAGGGCAAGAAAAATGGGGAAAAAGGTCAGAAGGTATGCCTACATAATCAATAAAATCATCAACATTAGATCATAAAAAAACCTTGTGCCCGCCCCGTGTCATCGACAAACTGTTGAAAGACCATGAAACCAAGAAGGAGAGTCAGGCCACGTTTAGAAAGGGCATCGACCACAGTGTTTTTCCCCATGTAAACATGCTAGAATGTGACTTTTGAAAAAGAGATCTTAAGGTCTCGAATATGCTGCATCGAGTTGCAAAGGGCGGGAACCTCCATAATATTTCTCCCCTAAATCCATTGGATCAATGTTAGAGAGTCACCAACAATCATAATGTTGTCAATTCCCAACCAAGATGTACATTGTAAAGCTCCCCATAAATCAATCAATTCCACTCTGGAGTTATCCCCATCGCCACCATGCCAATGAAAAAGATAATGTGTTGAGCAATAAACAAAGAGATAAACACCACAACAACATTTTCCATCTCAGACAACCCCTTTGAAATAACATATAGGGCAGATGTCGTCCAACTCAACAAGGGAGATAGATCGAGAAGTGCCCTTGAGAATCCAAGGAACAGTTCCCTAGAAATATGCCACAATTCCCAGGGCTCTTCAAAAATAAGACCATTCCTAGATCGCCATATGCCCCACAAGACATATAGAGGGACTGCCCCGTAGGCCTTAACATGAAGTGCCCAAGAGGAGAAGCATTCACGAATAGTGGAGAAATCTATGGGAATAATGACCCAAGCAGATAGGATACCTTCTCCCAAATAGCCATTACAAAGAGAATTTATAAAAAGGTGTGTGTAGTCCTCTGAATCCATCCCGCACAAGGAGCATATGTTAGGTCCCATGAAACCCTTCTTAATCAACCAATCCCAAGTCAAAATACAATTATGAATGAAAAACCATGAGAAACACTTAATATTTATTGGTGCATCCCACTTCAAAAAATGAGCAGTAGCCTTAGTAAATGGTAGAATTTGTGAGGTGGATATTATATGGGCATAAACTTCATTCATAGCAATTCTATTGGAACCGACATGTCTACCCCACAGTAGTTGGTTTGAACGTAGTGACGTACGGATGTCAGCTAGGTAAAGGAGACTTTGGTATTCTTCCCACTCGTCCACCATATGTTCTAGAATGCCAAGCACGTGACCAATCAGGGGCAACATTGATGAAATGGGCCCTTTCCCATAATTTAACAAGTGATGTAATCCACTGTGAGTTCAGAAAATAGATCATGGAATCCAGAAGAAGATTACAGACATGTTGAAAATGTAGCAAGAAAATCTCAGCTTTACTTTGCCTTGGTCAAACTAGAGAAAATTTAAATCCATTTCAATAAAAATCTTGGAAGTATTTAATTGAGGTGGCATGTCTCTTGTCACTCATTTAACTCAGTTAATTCAAGTTGGAGGCCTTGAGTTTAGATAAGCATGGGTGATTTCTAATTTATAGTGATCTAATTAAGTTAAATTGAGTTATTCTCATTTAAACTAGTTCTAATTGTTGGATGAACTCGTGGAAGGTGAGTTGTGAAAGTGTGATTTTAGTCAAACTCAATGACCATCCAGATAACTGATCAATCAACCCAAAATAATTATTGCTTGCAAAGAATTTGAGTTACCCATTTGAGATGGAGATTCCAAGGAAGTGTACTATCAATTGTAGACTATTCTAATGTGTGTAGGTGGTGCATGCAATTAGATATCCAACCTTATGGATTATGTAATCAATTCAGGCAAACATCCCTAAATAATAGGAGTTAATTATTCAAGGAACAACAAAATGAAATAGAATCTTGAAGGGCTTGAGATTTGGCTAAGTGTTGGCCAGAGTCAGTCAGTTAGGCAAAGAGATAGACTATACACTTGCAGGTTGAGCTTAGGCTTGAGTAAGTATATGTATTACATCTCTATTCTTTGATTAATGTAATACAAATAGGAGGGGTTTGAGAAGTTTCTTTCCCTTAGATAAATCTATTGACACCTAATGTAAATAATGTAAATAGAAAATAAGGAGATTAGGAAAATGAAGAGACACTTAGAAGTGAAGCCCAATAGTGTCTCCCTCCATGTATATATCCATGAGAAATCTTAATGCAAAAACAAAATTCACATTGTGGAGTTACCTCCTGGCCTAACATGGTATTAGAGCCATCTCTCAAATTAACTTTTCTATCCTTGTAACTCCCTTCTGCCATTTTTGCAGTTTGCAATATTCCTATGTTATTTGTCCTTCTTACATGGTAATGGTATAGTGTCGTTAATAATTCGTGGCGCTGGATGAATGGTGGCTCTTATGCACAGTTAATACCTTGAGCCCCTCACTCTCCACATTGCACATCTCTTCATCCCTCACAGTCAGCATCCCTTGGCACCTCTCTAGTGGCTCCATCCTCCCACACTATATGCGTATATGTTAAACTTTTTTGTTGTATGGAGGTTTCGAGGTGTATCTCCCTGAACAGTTGACACCCATAGATCTGGTTCAACTCCCATACCACTCCTCACAGTGCCATTTGACTCCTTACTACTGTCGAATTCCCCAAACCCTTAGCTTCAAAATCATAGTTGACTCCACGCTAATCGCTCCTCCCCTTGCCGTTCAACTATGTAAAATATGACCGGGGTTTGAACAATATAACATAGTTTATACAATGCCTTCCTAGAGATAATGGACCTACAAAGCCCAGCTGAGATAATGATATTTTCATTTGAGGAAACAAGAACATCAAGGCCCATGCCTTGATTGTAGCATCTGCAAATGAAGAGGTGAGTCGCCATATTTCACCATTTTCAAATAGTTTTGAAGCCTTACAGAAGTTGAAGGAACTCTATGACTCACACTCTCAACATGAAGTTGTCTAATTGATAATTAAATTATTCATTATTGAATTGAAAAATGATGACTCTCTTGCTTTAGCATCAGAAGTAAGATATATTATGCATGATATCAAAATCACTGGTGTTCAAATAGACATTCATCTCATAGCTTTTTTCAAGGCACTATATCTCACTTATTCAAATTATCTTGAGTCATTGCAAGCAAGTGGAAACCTCAAGGAGGTTACCTTTGACTCCCTTGAGAAGAAGTTTGTTGAGAGAGAGAAGGATTTTGGGAAGAAGACAACTCCTCAGTCTTCTGAAGAAGTTATGAGTCTTTCACATAAAGAGAATAATCATGCATAAGATTCTTCTAGAGGAAGAGGTGGCCAAAGAGGAAGAGGGAGAAGGAATTTTAGAGGCAGGGGGGGCAGGCAGTTCCAAGGAGAATAGTTTGATCTTCATTGCATACATTGCAATAGAGATGGACATGATTCATCCACATGTAAGCTACCTTGGGACATAATTTAGAATGAAAGAAATGAATTCAAAGGTAAAACCCATGAAAAAGAGAAAGGTAAACCACCCGAATCCACTCATTATGTTGTGGCACATTGCAATATTGGAGTAAATGAAGACTTGTTCAATGCTTCATTTGCTTCATGGAAAGATGATTGGTTTCTTGATTCAGGGGAAACTTTATACATGACTCTTAGGAGAGAGTTTTTTCAATTATTTACTGAAAATGTTGATGGAGCAATATATTTTGCAGATAATTCAAAACTCAAGCCATCAGGGCCTGACACCATCATGCTGAAATTTCCCTGTCTTCCAGACTTTCTTCTACATGATGTTCTATACCTACCAGAGTTGAGGAGAAAATTGTTGTATTTTTTCCACATCTGCCAGCAAGGATGCTCCATACATATATTTGATGGCAAGGTCGAGGTCAGACAAGCATGATATCACTCACTTGTCACGATGGGGAAAGAAGAAGAAAGACTTCTGAAGCTGCAATGTACCTCTGTTTGTGCACAAAAATTCTTATACAATTCTCATTATGATGAAGGTACATTTCCATCAAGTCTTTTATGGCATACTATATTTGGACACTTCAATTATGAAAACCTTCATATATTGAAGAAAAGTGGTGTTACTAGTTTTCCTACAATTCCTAGGAAAATTAAGCAATGCAATGCTTGTATCTTAGGAAAGTGCAACAAAAAATATTTTCATGAGTCACATTCCAGAGAACATAAAAAAACTTGAACTTATTCATTCATACTTATGTGGCCTAATACCCATTCCTTCTGCAAATGGAAATAAATATACGATGACATTTATGCATGACTACACCAGAGTGTGTTGGGTTTATTTACTGAACAACAAATCTGATGCTTTTCAAACATTCAAGAACTTTCATGCATGGATTGAAAATGATGCACAATATCATATTGGATCTAGTCGCACTGAAAATGGAAAAGAATACACTTCAAACGAATTTTAAAACTATCTTCACTAGCATGGGATCAAACATCAAATAACTATGCCTTATAATCCCTAACAAAATGGAGTAGCTGAAAGAACAACCGAGACAATCTTAAATATGGTACGTTCCATGATGTTTTTCAAGAATGTAAAATTGATGTTTTGGGTTGATGCATTTATATGTGTTGTGTATGTACAGAACATGTGTCCATATAACCTTATTAGAAACAAGACTCCTTATGAAATGTGGTATGGCCACATTCCTTCGGTAAAGCATCTTAGGGTCTTTGGTTCCACTTATTATGCCTTGATACCTAAGGAACAAAGAAACAAACTTGGTGCAAGGAGTTGTAAGTTTATCTTCTTTGGGTATTCAATTACCTTCAAACCATACCGTCTCTATGATGAAGTTAATAAGAGGTTTGTAGTGTCTAGAGATGTCATCTTTCTTAGATCTTCCAAGACTAACAATGTTGTTGAGTGGCAGCTTGATCGCTTGGACAGATTCTCACATGGCAAGTGCTTTCAAGAATTTTATGATGAGATTCCACATCTTTAAGGGGAGATTCCTATATTGGAACAATATGTGGAATATTCTTCTGAAGCACTCTCTCCCCCATATGAAGTTCCATCCACTGATGACAATTTGAGTGATGTGATTGACATAATTGGGAGACTCAATCTTGTATTTAGTTCTATAGTATACCTAGGGGGGATAATATGGGGTACAAAGGAAGGTACCCAAGGGAATAATGTAATAATGGAATGGGCCATAGTAATAAATAAGCTGGTTAACCCGTATCATGTAAGGGACCACAACTAGTTAGCAATAATGTAATAAGCCCATGGTATTAGATAGATGGTATTGAGGGAACCATGGTAATGACCCATGGTATTGTATGTATGAGGCCTATATAGAGGCTAGAAACTCCACATTGAGGGATGTCAAGGAATATTTTATGAATTGCAAGTTTGAGAGATGAAATTTCACATTGAATTGGTAAGACAGCTTCCAGACCATACAACAACTGAAAAGTCGTAAATCCAGTTGCATTTCTTACCGAAGTCCTATATTCCTATAGAGCTGAGTACAGGATTAAATGCCAATTCCGTTTGTGGACTTCAATCATTCTCTACAGCATGCGCTTAAGGACTTTGTTGATTGCATCAACCTGTCCATTAGCCTGTGGATAATATGGAGTAGAACTATCGTGGGATAGTCCTAATTTGGCAGTCAATGCAACCATCATGTGATTGTGAAAATGCGATCCATGATTTGTGACTATAGCTTGTGGAACACAAAGTCTAGAGACTACATGATTAAAAAAGAAAAGAGCAGTTGTTTCACCGCTATTGTTTAATGTAGGCGTCACCTCGTCCCATTTTGTAAAATAGTCGATAATGACTATAATATACCCATGCCCCCTGGCCAAGGCTAGGTTACATGTCATGAAATCAATGCCACATTTAGCGAATGGCCCAAAAACAACTATTGGATGCAGTGGTGCAGGTGATAATCTGGCTTTGCGATCAAAAATTGGACAAGCATGGCAACTTCTGACTGCAGTTATGCAATCTCTGAATATGGTGGGCTAGAAGTAACCTGCTCGTAAGATCTTTTGTGCAATAGCATAACCAGATAGATGCCCCCCACAAGCACCTGAATGGCAATCATTCAAAAAATTTTGGCCTCCTCATGCGTGAGGCACCTTCGCAAAACTGTATCGACACCACGACGGTAGAGTGCATCACCAATGAACAGGTAATCCTTGGCTTGGTATCGAGTACGCCACTGTTCAGAGCAAGATGTGTTAGGCCTAAAATATTGGGTTTGGAGATAGATTAGTATATCCCCATACCACGCATCGCTTGACGATATCAAAAACATATTCATCCACGATCGATGCTTTCGATGTCAAATCATTGGATAATCAGGGAAGGTCACAAAGTAACTTTGCAAAGACAAGAGATTTCTTTAATTTAGATTTGGTGAATTCCAAATCAAATTCCTACAAAATGGCTATCCATTTGGAATATTTGCCCCCTAGTAATTGACGCAATATAATGTAAGTCATAGGGTTGTAGTCTGACACAATGGTAGTCTTGTGAAAGAGAACATAGTGTCGAAATCTCTATACTTCTTGAATAGCTGCTAAAGCCAACTTTTCAACATAGGAGTACATGCTTTTTGTATCATTAAGGTTGTGGCTTAAATAATATATAGGATGTTCTATTCCATTATCTTCTTGCACTAAAATCATGGCAATGGTTGTATCTGTAGCGGTGAGATACAGGTTAAAGTCTTTTTGATAGTCAGGAGCGTACATCAATGATGCTTTTATTAGGGAACCTTTTAAAGCATCAAAGGAAGCTTGTGCAACCTGATCCCAGTGGAAGGGTACTCCTTTTTTCAAAAGACATGTATAACCTTTAGCGAGTTCAACATAATGTGGAATGAACCTCCTCAGAAAGTTAGCTTTCCCTTGGAGTCTCTAAATCTGAAGCAAATTTGAAAGTGGAGGCATGTCAAGGATTGCCAGAACCTTAAATGGGTTGAGTCAAATTCCATCCTTAGAAACTACGAAACGAAGTAATCAACCAGAACCAACGCAAATCACACACTTGTGCAGATTGAGTCATATCTTGTAGTGTCGGCAACGTAGAAATATGGCTCTCAAATGTTGTGGATAATCAGTCCGCTTTCGCAAATGAGCCAATAGATTGTCGAGATACGGTTGAACGATGTGTTTGATGTCATGGAAGATGTAGTTCATTATCCTCTGAAAAGTTTCCCCTGTGTTCTTCAAACTGAAAGGTAGTTTATGGTACGCGAATGTGCCCCATGAACATATAAATGCAGTCTTCGACAGGTCTTGTGGGTAGATATTGATTTGGTTGTACCTAGGAAATCCATCCATGAATGAAAATATTTCACAACAGGCACATTCATCAATTATCTGGTTGATGAAGGGCATAGGGTAGTTGTCCTTTGGACATGCTTGATTTACATCCCTATAATCGACACACACTCTAATTGTTCCTTGCTTTTTCATCATAGGAACAATATTCGATACCCAATTAGTGAGAGGAATAGGGTAAATGAAGCCAGCATGCAAATTTTTTTCAATGTCTGCCTTAATGGCAGCGGCTTTCTTCGGGTGAACAGGTCAAAGCCGTTGTCGTACTGGTTTGACATCTGGATACATCTTTATTTCATGTTCAACAATTCTCGAGTCAATTCCTGGCATTTCTTCATATGACCACCATACAAAGACATCTCTGAATTTGTGAAAGAGAGCGCAGTAAATTTCTAGTTCTAATGAAGAACATGATTTGCCAACATGAATATTATCTACAACATTATGTTTGGTTGAGATATTTATGGTGATAGTTTCTTCAATATTGGACATATTTGGCTCGGAATCCACTGTATTTACAGTATTTGATAGGAAATCAAAAACTAAAGGATGATTAAGGTTATTTGAATAATCTTCATTGTTATCTTGAAGGTGGGAATGATGGTGGTAATCTTCCCACGGTGTCTCTCCTATCATCATCAACCGGATGATTCCTTCGTCTGTAGCATGTATACGAGACCAAGGATGGGAAGAGGTACCATACCCTAGAGACTTATCTATCCAAACACTCATTGAGTGTTGATTTGGGTTTGCCACCTAGGCCTAGAAAATTGATTGCTACAAAGATTCTATGGGGCTTGGGGGCAACACCTCGTGGTGATTCACACTATCAAAATGGTCGGAGTTCTTCTTAATCTTAGATGATGTAGAAGAGATCATGTGACAGGTTTCCACCGTGGCAACCTCCACAAATCTAGTTGGAGGCAGGATGGCAAAAGTACCCATTAAGGATAGGTCTTTCAGGAGACCTACTTTGACATTTTTAAGCAATTGAGAACTTCCATGGATCAATGGAATACTTCCAGTAGCTTGTGAACTGTTAGGAAAAAAAGGCTAGTTGGTCAACGATTGTAATTCCACCTTGCAAGGGAAATTCAATCTTTCTAAAATATGTAGACACAACAACAACCATAGCATAAATCCAGGGCCTTCTCAGTAAGATATTGTAGTCAAGATTTCCATCAATAACCTCGACTTCAATCTCTACCATCTTGCCCCCTAGTTCAACTTGCAATTTACTTAAAATCCCATATGGCATGTACGTTCTTCCATCGAATGCTTTTAATGTCATTGATGATCGCGACAAGGGTGGTGAACTTAAATTTTTCCAGCAACTCATTGACATAATACAGGTAGATGCCCCCTCATCAATGATTGTTTGATGAATAGTTTTATTGAGGGCTTTTACTTTTATAAGGAAAGCGAGTTGGGCCAGTAACTGAGGTGCATATCCTTTATGATTAAAGGCCACAAGATTGGAATCTACTGGATCAATCCCACCTATTGCTGATAATAAAGCCTGTATTTGGGAGGGGCAATTCTGCAGTACCTCAAGTGTTGACATAGCAGATGGCAACTGAGCTAGGTCCTCCACTATATTATAGTTCTGTGTTGCTCAGGCACGAGGATTAAATTTCGACTTATGTATGACTCCCTTCAGTGGCTTTGTAGTTAACTCAGGAATAATGGGTGGAACAACTTCTGGTGAAGTTTTTGTCAAACTACTAGGTTGATCTATAGCCTTGTTGTTTGACGACTGTGGATTCTCGTAATCTTTGTTCCTTGTTGATATCAAAGCATAATTTTGCTATTTTGAGATGGACAACATAAGCACTTGGGATGTGGAAGCATGATCGATAGCAACCAGATTAGTTTCTGGGTTTGGAAATGGATCAGTCAACATCGCTGAGGTACTTGAAGTATTTAACAATTTCACAAGCTCAGCTTGATGTGGGCAATCTCTTGTCCAATGGTCCTCGTTACATATGTAACATGGATCACAAGGTTTCTTTCACCCAGTGGGGTTCTTAGAAGATTTTTCAGGAGTTGAATTCTCTGGTTTCTTCTTATTGCTTTTCCCTTTCTTCTTGCCCCCTGGTTACTTTGGATTTTTTCCCTTGTCAGATGACACGACATTAATCTCCGAGGCAACAGGTTTGTTGTTTTCTTTTTGACTAGAAACCACAAGGGATTTTCCAGATGGAGCCTTTGCGGCTTGCGTGCTTGAGGTACCGATCACGCCATCACCGGCGTGAGAGTCCTTGTTTGATTTAGGAGGGAAGGAATGGAAAATTTTGGTCTAGGAGCGTTAGGAATTTTGTCGTAGAGTGTGCCAGACTGAGTATAGATCAAGTCTAAATATTGGGCACGAGAAATGACTTGCTCTTCAGTGACAACTTGTCCTTTTTCCACGTCCTCAGTTATAGATGGCAATAAGGACTTAATGAACCACTCAGCTAAAAGCTCATCAGGAACATATGCCTTTACCATTTAACAACGACGTCACCACTCATGAATATGATCGGATATATGAGTGGCCGTGGTTTGTTTAAAGTCCCCATTTCGTACCTTATGGGTAACTGAAAGTGGGTTAGAAAAGTAGTGGAAAGGGCGCTGAAGTTATCAAACAAAGCTCTAGGCAATTCAATATACCATTTCGCTGCCAGACCAGTGAGAGTTCTCTGAAGAAGGTGAAGTCTAATCGAATCATCATTTAGGGTATTAGATGAACACCACAAATGAAAAGTCATTACGTGGATCGACGGATCTTCACCTGGATTTGCATTGAATTTAGGAATATCGGAGGGAATTTTATGAGGAATCACTGGCCACCAAGGGGCATATACAATTGGATCATTTGTCAACCAGTTCAAATCTAGTAATTCTAGAGTTGGTACAAAAGGTAACTGTTGATTCAAGTTAGGTGAAGAATACCCAGGATAAGATGGAATCGCCTGAGCAGTAGGTCTTTGCATACCAGCGTAATGTATCTAATGATAGTAACTTTGATAAGGTTGTTGGACATAACTAGTATAGTGTGGTTGTTGATAACCGTTTTGAAAATGTTGTTGTCCATTACCTACAAAGCCTTGTTTCTTAGGTCCTCAGTAGGTTTGCTGGAATTGCGGTTGTTGGTATTGCACCAACCATGGTTGTTGGACCATTTGTTGTTGCCCAATATTGGAAGATTGACCAAGATGTGGGGTGATAACACCTGTTTGAGCCTGAGTCATTCTAGGTAAAGAAGCACTAACTTAAGGTTTTGATTGAGCCGTAGAGACAAGAGGCTGTTGTATTGTAACCTAAGAGACTTAAGGTTGACACACAATAGGCAGTGCTTGTACTTGTGACACAGTCACAATAGCAGGTGTAGTGGGAATATTCAACACAGGTTGGATCGGTTGCATTGAATATACAACCCTTGGTTACTGAGGGAGTATTGGTACCCAATCGCTGGATGTAATTCCAGTTTGACCTGAACTCTGTTGTAAACTCTTATATGGTTGTTCTCCAGGAGGGAACAATGAAAAAACTTACTGCCCTCCATATGGTGGCATTCCAGTGTTCAAAGGATATATTGGTCTTTGAAGACTGGTCTGCCCAAATTGATACTGGCATGCAGGATCAATTTGTTGAGTTTCAACATAACAAATTCCAGATGTGACTTGTCGAAACAGCCCCTGAGTGGACTCCAGCTAGTGATTGATAACTAGATGGGACAGATGGTATACCAGCAAACATCGTAGGAATGGCAGCAGGAAGTTATGTTGTAGTTGTATCAGATGACACAGTCCTAGATGTTGATGGTTGTTCTGACATGTTTAGTCTATCCAAAAGATTTCCTAGCGATTCAATAGGAAGTTGCGATGAAGGGTGATTAAAAGAACTAACTTCAGGAATAGAAGGATATAAGTGGATCCTAGTTCCAAAATGTAATAGGGTACTGGATGGAAGATCCTCCACTATCTCCTCTATAGCAATTAGTCCAGGTGGAAGAGGTAGACCGTCAGGTCCGTAAAATATTTCTGGAGCTGAAGAAGGTATAGCTTCCACAGTGACAAACACTGGAGGGGTGACACCTTCTGAATTCTGGAACTCAACTTCCAGATGTTCAGGTAAGTGAACTTTAGTCGCTGGATCAACTCTAGATGGAGTTGTTTCAGGTATAGAAATGTCTACCGTCACACTAGGATTAGTTCTAATGTCCCCTTGTAACTGTGGAACTTCTCTGTAAAGATAGATGTACCAGAAATGATCGGAGTAACTATAGTCTCTAACGATGCTGAAACACAAGTTTTAAATAAACCAGGTGAATTGGAATCAGTTAAAGGAGACTGTTTTTCCTGAAATGGCTTTGTTTCCAGGGTCAAAGATGGTTGACTCACTAGTCTCTGCGAACGACGAGGTTTTCATTGAATTTCTTCCATGATTGCAGATTACTTGATCAACTCAAAATTAGGAGGGAAAATGTGTTATTCCGAATTCAATAAATTTTAATTACGCTTTGACACAACTTTGCTTTTTCAATTTTTAAGAGTCGAGAAAAAGCTAAAGATGACTCTAGTCCCCTTTTACTTTTAGTGAGCCTGAAGTGACAAGTGCTTAGATGGACCTTTTCTTTTAGAGAGTCAAAAAGGAATGAAAGTGACTACTCTGGAAATCTAGATAGAGGGATTACCAAACCAATCACAAAACTGCAATC
>APFE030653448.1:3145-35849 GCA_000404065.3 Pinus taeda
CATCAGGGTTATGGCATGCCTAACGGGATGCAAAAATTGACACTGATGAGACACCTACCTATGAAAAATGCAAAGAGTTTTGATCGCTGATGGAGGGCTCAAGACCGACTCTAACAAGGTCCTCAACCCGACCTCTCCAGTGACAAACTTGCTTCGTTCACAGGTTATTTCTCTCCTCCAGTGTCATTCCTCCTTTCTACAATGTATCCACTGACAACCCTGCTCCTTGTGAGCAGTTGGGGTTTTGTGACCTTGTGGCCATTTGCTCGGACTCCTCTGGTCTTGTTGGGCTTCAATCCCATTTTCCCCTTAGCACTGCTGCTGGTTTGGGGTTTGATCAAACCCTCTTGTCCACTCAGGTAACCTTTGGTAATTTCTTTGCTCTACTCCTGTTCTTTTTCGTTTACTATTTACAAATGGTTATACTGCCTCTAATTGTCGTTCACTGTTGTGCTGTGCAAGTGGCCGTGTGCTAGTGGCGAGGGCTTGGGTTTGGTGGCGCGTCGTCTTTCCCATCCTCTGTCTCGGCCTTCGCATAAAACGGGCATAACCATTCCTTTTAGGTTATATAGGTTCCTATTTAAGGCTCTGTCCGTTGAAACAATTGTATGGCTATCTCTCCTGTGAGCTCTGTAAGAGCATTGTAGTTTCAGGTCTTCGTGACCATGACTTTGTAGTTGATTTTTTTTTTAGTTTGTCACGGTCCACAATTGCTTTACGTTTCGGCTCTGTGGTCTAATTTTTTATTTCGCTCCTGCTTTGGTTATGTCCATCGGGAGTCTCTGGTCCCCCCTCTGTATGCGATATTAGACTCGTGGACTATTGGAATTGTAGTTTTGAATATGAAGTGTATGTACGGAACAGTATGGTATTTTGGAATGCTAATTTTGACAGTTATTTATGCAACAATTTGATACATGTATACATATTTATGGAAAAAGACTCAGACTATGAATTGTGAAATGGTTAGGGTGTGTTCTGCAAGTACCTTGAATTTACTCTGAGAATATCGTGTTCCTGGTGTACGCACTATCCTTATGTTTGTCCCACGTTCAAAGATTTTATGCTCTCAGTTTTCATGTTTGTTCTCCTTTCATAATTTTCACTTATGCACAGTATAGAAAATGAATCATGAAATAGAATCTTTGGTTACCTGAAAATCATCACAGTTTGTTCTTCTTGATTAATTATCAGCAAGCTTACAATCTCTATGGTATTTCTATTTTTCTTTATCTGGGCAGCAACCCCCGTGCCTTCTATGAAATGTATTTTAAATATTTTTGGTATCCTCATTCAGTTGAGGAACTACCTACGATTACATTGTACAGTTACATTTCCTATTGTGGTTGTTAAACTAATCTAAAATCACATTCATAATTTAAAAATAAAAATAGAAAAAGAAAATTTGCATTGGCTATGATAGCCTTCTTGGAAAAAGATAACAGTAAAAATAAACCAAAACAAAACTTTTGAAATGTGCCTTAGATATAGCATGTCCAACTGTCGCCTCGCCATTGGATGCTCCTGCATCAGGCTCCCGGGGTGAATGAAACTCATGGCTCCTGTCCATGAGCTCTTCAATCGAATATCTGATGCGCTGAATCTGTCCGACATCCATCCAAGTACTATCCTCTATTGGACGGTACTTCCACTTAACCAAGTATTGCAAGTACTCCTTTTGGCGTGTCCGCCTAGCTTCCTGGGTATCCAGTATTTGGTCAATATCTAAAGGCTTGGTTGTGGGCAGCTTCTTGATCCATGTCCCTGTCTCTTCGTCTCTTTGGGTGTCCCGTGTGTGTCCTGTTGAATCGTCTTTTGTGTCTATAGAAATATAGGGGTATAGGTCTACAACACTAAAGATGGACGAGATCCCAATACCCGGGGGTAATTGCAATTCATAAGCATTTGTAGAGAATTTCCATAGAATTTAGCAAGGCCCTATCTTTTTAAATTTCAGCTTGTAATACACTCCTCTGAGGAATCTTTCCTTTTGTAGGTGCGCTAGTACTAAATCTCCTATATCAAACTGCACTTCCCGTCGCTTCAGATCTGCCTTTTGTTTATACCTTTAACTATTGTTCTACAGCTTGGCTTTCACCTGTTCGTGATGTTCGTTAACCATCTTGGAAAATTATTCTCCGTCATCACTCCTTCGTTCCAACCGACCCAAATCTCATAATTCGTGCACTCCTCACGGGTGCATGCCATACAGAATTTGGAAAGGGCTTCTGCCTGTGCTCCTGTTTGAAGAGTCGTAAGAAAAATTTGCCTAGGTGAGTATGCAAATTCTTTCCAACTAGGCTACGTAGCAGATTTCCTGGACTTCGGTTTACTACTTCAGTTTGCCCGTCAGTCTGTGGATTATAATCTGAACTAAAATTCAGTTTAGTGTCCAATTTCTTCCACAAATTTCACCAGAAATGGCCCTAAACTTCACGTCCCTATCTAAAAGAATAGATTTCGGGAAGCCATGCAACCTGACAATTTCTGTAAAGAATAAATGGGCTACATGCGTGGCGTCGCTGGTATTCTGGAAAGGGATAAAATGTGCCATTTTTGTAAAATGGTCCACCACTACCATAATTGAATCGTACCCTTTATGTGTCCTCAGTAAACCCAAAACAAAATCTAAACTAACTGAATCCCAAGGTCTGTCCGGAACAAGTAATGGTGTATACAGCCTCATATTCTGACTATGCCCCTTCGCTAGTTGACACATCTTGCATTTGGCCACATACTATTGCACGTCTCATCTCATCCTTGGCCAATAATAAAACTGACTTACGTGGT
This sequence comes from Pinus taeda, assembly GCA_000404065.3. Taxonomy (NCBI): domain Eukaryota; kingdom Viridiplantae; phylum Streptophyta; class Pinopsida; order Pinales; family Pinaceae; genus Pinus; species Pinus taeda. The sequence continues at coordinate 5,936 of APFE030653448.1, forward strand.
CCAATGTCTTGTCTATGCCAAAATGTCCGGCTAGACCTCCATTGTGCTTCTCCTAGATTAGATTTTCCCTCATTAAACACTCTAGGATGCACAATTGTCCACCTTTGAATAACAATCCTTCCTGCAAGTTAAAATCTAACCACAAGCTGTTGTCCCTCAACATCGGATTCTAGCAAGCTTTGTATGCTTCATGAAAATCTGCATATGTTTCGTACAGATCCTTAAGATGCTCAAAAACCAACACCTGTATTTTGCTTTCTTGTATGATCAAACTCCTTCGACTTAATGCATCGGCCAATTTATTGGCTTGTCCACTGATGTGTTTTAACACAAACGTGAAACTTTGGAGATATTCCACCCACTTCACATGTTTGTGGTTTAACTTGTGTTGCTGCGTAATATATTGCAGAGCAGAATTGTTTGAAAACAAGATGAATTCATTTCCCAACAAATAGTGTCTCCAGTGTTTCAGTGCTTGTAGTACTGCATAGAATTCCTTATCATAGGACGAATATTTATGTCTACTCTCGTTCAATTTTTCACTGAAATAGGCCACCAGTTTATCGTCTTGACTCAACACTACTCCAATAGTTGTCCCACTAGCATCACAACGAACTTGAAAAAGTTTTTTGAAATCTGGCAACGTAAAACAGGTCGTTCATTAATCTTCTTTTTCAGTCGTTGAAAACTCCTTTCAGCTGAATTAGTCCAATGAAATGGTTGATTGGCCTTCTTGATAGTTTCCACCATCGGTGCGCAGATACCGCTAAAATCCCTTATAAACTTCCTATAAAATCTTGCTAGCCCATGAAAACTTTGTACTTCAAATAAACTCTTTGGGGACAGCCAGCTAACTATGGCCGCAACCTTTTTCAGATCCATCTTCAACTCATTCTCTGAGATCACGAACCCCAAATAAATCAATTCCTTCTTGAAAAATGTGCATTTCTTCAAATTTAACAACAGTTTATTTTGCTGTAATTTTTCCAAGACACACCTAACGTGTCTAAAATGTTCCTCCCTGGTCTTACTGAAAATAAGAATATCATCCAAGTATATGATAACGAACTTCCCGATGTACTCTTTCGGCATCTCGTTCATCAAGTGCATGAACGTGTTGGGCGCATTACTTAATCCAAATGGCATGACCAACCACTCATACAAGCCCTCATTGGTCTTAAAAGAAGTCTTCCACTCATCACCTTCCCGAATCCGTATCTGATGATAACCGCTCTTCAAATCAATCTTGGAAAAGTATGTTGCTCCACTTAAGTAGTCCATCATATCGTTCATGCGTGGTAAAGGAAACTTGTATCTAATAGTAATCTTATTGATTACTCGGGAGTCAATACACATTCGCCACTCTCCTCCTTTCTTGGGAGCCAAAACTGTTGGTACTGCACACGGACTTAGGCTTTCCCAAATCAGTCCCTTATCCAACAATTCTTGTACCTGTTTTCTAATCTCCTCATTGTATTTTGGGCTCATTCAATAAGCGGCTTTGTTGGGTAAGCTGGCTCCTAGTATAAAGTCGATATGGTGGCTGATACTTTGTTTTGGAGGTAATTTATCTGGCAAATTTTCCACCACTATATCGTTGAATTCATGCAACATATCTTGGATTTCTTCTGGTAAATCCTTAATTTCAATATGAACTAACACTGCCCTTCTCCTCCGTACGGTTGCAAGTTTAATTTCATCATCTCCCATCTGCTGTAGGAACTCTTTCCCCCATAGCAAAAAGGCTTTCGGTCCACTACTTTCTACTGTAGCTTCTTCTTTCATGGTTACCAATGTATGTTTGACCCCATCTTTCACAAACTTATAACAGTTTGTTTTTCCATTGTGTACCACCTTCCTGTCATACTTCCAAGGTCTTCCTGGCAGAGTATGGCATACATCCGTCGGCATAATGTCACATGTCACTTTATCCTTATATCTGCCAATATGAAATTCCACCTCACACTGGTCATCAAAAAGCAGTTGGTGCCCTTTCTGTAGCGAAGACACCCAGTATGGAGTTGGGTGTTTCAATAACTTTAGGCCCAACTTCTCCACCATCTCCGTGGCTATTGAATTATCTGTGCTTCCACTATCAATAATAAATTTACAACACTTCCCCTTCGACTTACACACAGTCCAGAATAAGGCTTTCCACTGTGTTGGATCAGCTGATTCTTTAGTTCGCTTCAACAAAACTTTGTTTAGTACCAAGGCTTCACCTATTTTAGGCTTGTTCTCCACTTCCTGAGGTGGGACCTCGGTCTCCTCGAGCTGAGCAACATATGCCCCTCTTTGTCCTGCCTGATCACTTTCAAGACATTCAAACGATATGTGCCCCCATTTTTGGCACGTGTAACACTGGTAGGCAGCTCCTCTGCCTCTACCATTACCTCTACCTCGCTGATAAGGAATTCCTCCCCTAGTGTTACCCTCTTTATCTATTGACCTTGCATCTTTCGAACTACTACCTTCATCATTGCTACTAACAATTCTACCTCTACCATAAGATTGTCCTTTTCCTCGACTAGATCCATGTCCTCTCCTAGCATTCTGTCTTCTGTTAATTTTCTCCTTTGCTTTTAAAGCACTTTGATATGCTTCTTCTATAGACCTAGGAGAGAGAATACTAATCTCGACCAATATCTCCATCTGCAACCCATTCACAAACCTTGCGGTCTTTTTTGGGTTATCCTCGACATAACCTGCTCGCAGGTTCAGTCTAAAATTCCTATGTGTACTCTTTTATAGTCATTGACCTCTGCTTCAAGTTTTGTACCTGTCTATGCAGCGTAATCTGATAGTCTTTAGCTAGAAATTTACCCTTCAATTTGGCCACCATCCTGTCCCACTTCTTAATCGGTGGTTTGTTGGATCTTTTTCGTTTTTCTTGCACACTGTCCCACCACAATGCTGCATGCCCTTTCAACTTCGTAGTTGCAAACCTGATTGTCTTTTCATCACTAATCTAACTCGCTAATCCAATCCAAAAGTAATTTAGTACATAAGTTGCCATCATAATTTGACAGTTCAGGTTTCGGTTTGTTGTTTGCTAACAAGACAGATTTCAACAATCTTATCTCTAGTCCTTCCTCGTCGAACCCATCTGTTGTAGCTATAGTATCTACATCACTATTGTCGCCATCCTCTGGATCCCTATTCCTCCCAGCTTCCACTACTGCTAGCCTGGCACTTAGGACCCTAATTTCTTCATGTAGTCCGTCTTCCACTGCTCTCCAAATACCTCTTCCTCTTCCTCTTCTTCCTACCTCCATAACTAAACTTTCTTCCCTAAGGAAAGAACTAATCTGATACCAAAAATTGATGACTCACCCAACTGGCTGAGGTGGATGTTGCGGCAGCTGAACCACGTGATCTTCCTGCACGTTAGCTGTAAGGTTTTTGTGAGGTTTTAAAGGGGCTTTTAATGCCACCACAAGTGTCAAGGTTTCAAACCTCGTGCTGACTCTAAGGAAAAGTTGGTCACCTACTCTCATTCATTCGACTGTCTCGTCGATTAACTTCACTGCTTCATTCGCTGTGGGGTTCTCTTCCTGGTAATGACAATGGCGCTCGGTCCTCTTCCGTCTGCTAACTCCGTCTGCAACTTCCTACTCTAGGTAGACTCTGAAGATGGTCTAAGTTTATGAAGTCTTGCTATTGGTTTGGTTTTTTCTTTTGGAGCTCAGTTATTTACATGTTTTAGTGGTTCCACTGTCAGGTCCTCCACTCGACCTCTTCGGTGACAAACCTGCTTCGTTCATAGGTAATTTCTCTCCACTAGTTTCATTCCTCCTTTCTGCAATCTATCTGCTGACAACCCTGCTCCTTGTGAGCAGTTGGAGTTTTGTGGCCCTGTGGCCGTGGCTCAGACTCCTATGGTCTTGTTGGGGCTTCAATCCCATTTTCCCCTCGGCTCTGCTGCTAGTTTGGGGTTTGATCAAACACTCTCTTCTCCTCAGGTAACCTCTGGTAATTTCTTTGCTCTACTCCAGTTCTTTTCCTTTTATTGTTTACAAATGGTTATTCTACCTCTAATTGTCGTTCACTGTTGTATTGTGTAGGTGGCTCGTGTGTTGGTGGCAAGGGCTTGAGTTTGGTGGCTCACCGTATTTCCCATCCTCTGTCTTAGCCATTGCTTAAAACAGGTAGGACCATTCCTTTTAGGTTATATAGGTGCCTATCTAAGGCTATGTCCGTTGAAACAATGTATGGCTATCTCCCCCATGAGCTTTGTAGGAGCATTGTAGTTTCAGGTCTTCATGACCGTGACTATGTAGTTGATTTATTTTTTAGTTTGTCGTGGTCCACAGTTTCTTTATGTCTCGACTCTATGGTTTGATTTTTTATTTCGCTCATGCTTTGGTTATGTCTGTTGGGTGTCTCTAGTCCCCTCCTCTATATGTGATATTGGACTCGTGGACTACTGGAACTGTAGTTTTGAATATGAAGTGTATGTATGGAACAGTATGGTATTTTGGAATGCTAATTTTGACAGTTATTTATGCAACATTTTGATACATGTATACATATTTATGGAAAAAGACTCAGACTATGAATTGTGAAATGTCTAGGGTGTGTTATGCAAGTAACTTAACTTTACTCTTAGAATGTCGTGTTCCTGGTGTATGTACAGTCCTTATGTTTGTCCCACGTTCAAATATTTTATGCTCTCATAGTTTTCATGCTTGTTCTCCTTTCATTATTTTCACTTATGCACAGTACAGAAAATAAATCATGAAATAGAATCTCTGGTTACCTTAAAATCGTCAATGTTTGTTCTTCTTGATTAATTGTCAGCAAGCTTTCAATCTTTGCAGTATTTCTATTTTTCTTTCTCTGGGCAAAAACCCCCTTACCTTCTATGAAATGTATTTTAAATATTTCTAGTAGCCTCATTCAGCTGAGGAACTACCTGCAGTTACATTGTACAGTTACATTTCCTATTGTGGTTGTTAAACTAATATAAAATCACATATATAATTTAAAAATAAAAATAGAAAAAGAAAATTTGCATTAGCTGTGCCAGCCTTCTTGGAAAAAGATAACAGTAAAAATAAACCAAAGTAAAACTTTTGAAATGTGCCTTAGATAGCATGCCCAACTATCGCCTCACCATTGGATGCTCCAGCATCAATCATCATCATTATGCACTTAATATTATTGTTAATGTGATTACTAAAATTTTATTAATAAAAATAACATTAGTAATAATATTAATATTGTTGAATAATATATAAAGTTTTGTACAATGATCGAGATCTTTACAATTCCTAAGTGGAAAATCCTTCAAACCCTAGTTTTGTTCTAAGGAGGATTTATTTTATTTATTGCTCTCCCTATGGCAAAGGCCAACGGAGGGGGAGGAATCCCTCATACATACAGATCATTGAGAATAGACAAGAAAAAGGAAACAAAATGTGTCAAATCCTAATTTTTTTGAATCCATTCGTACTCCTGGTCAGTTGGATCAGTAATAGAAAGCAAACCAGGCTAAACAACGAAGGTCATGCAACTATTTACCAAAATTAGTTGAGATCCCAAGTATGATGTCTGATCTAACCAGATCAGAGAATTCATACAATACATGCATGATCATGCACTTATAGGAAAATTTTTGGGGATTTGTCCAATGGAAAAAAAACTTTATCATTTGGGATTTTGTTCATAATATTTAAATTTAGACAGACAAGAAAAAAATCATCTTACATTCTCATGAGAGTATATACTTTGATACTCATGTTTTAAATTCGATAAATTCCTCATATATAAATTCATATCATTCTGGATAATAAACTCAAATTTCAATAAAATAATATATTCATTTATACACTCTTAATATTTTATGTTTTTATTAATTTATGCATTTTGTTTTCCAAAATAAAGGAAGCATTTTGTTTGGAACTCAAATTTTAAAAAAGTAATAATATTTATTTATGCATATTTTTTTATATTTATATTTTAGGTTAGTTTTAGAACTTTGGCGCTTCAAATCTTGTGTTATCCCCTTTTTAGGATTGAGAAATTGACATGTGAGATGTATTAGTCCTACAAACTTACAAAAAAAATCAAATTATATTTTTATTAATTTATGCATATTGATAAAAGCATTTTGTTTGGAATTGTGTAAAGAGTAATTGGAATTAATTTGCTACTTACTCTTCATCCATTGGAAATATTTTTAACCATAAGATTTTATAAATTTGTAATTTTATTTTTTTTTAATATTTATATTATTATATTATTATTATTATTTATTATATTATTATTATTATTAATTATATTTAGAAATGTATTTGATATTTGCATACTAACATTATTCTTATATATCTATCTTATTATGATCATGATCATTAATGTTATGAATAATATTATTAATATTCTTGTTGTTATTATTATTATACTATAGTTTAAATAATTTAATGGTTGGTCATAGTTAAAGAGGGTTGATAAATTTGATCATGTTTGATGAGGTTGACCGATGTTGAGGAGGGTTTGACGAGGTTTATCAACATCGAAGAGGGTTGATCACCCTTACTCAAACCTTAATATATTGTTACCTTAATGGTTGACTAAGGTTGACTAAGGTTGAATGTTGTTGATTATGGATGACTCTATGGTTGGATCTTAGTCTCTAATGGGGGGGTGTGGCGGGGCTTCCTTGTAATTTTGAAGTTAATCTGGGTTATTCATTAGGTGGAAGATCTAATGGTAGAAGTTATGTTAAGTTATGATTTTTTTTCCCTAGAAGGAAACCCTCGGTATATATGATGGAATTGTATCACAACTATGTATTATTTTGTGCAGAAAGAAAAGATGAGAAACTGTGTGAGAATGAACATGAAATTACAGCAAAATTGTTGTAGCTTGTATCTCTTCATTTTGTTGGATAATTTAAAAGGAAGTACTGGATATTTCTCCATGGAAGTAGCCCAAATTGAGTGAACCACATATATATGCCTCTTTTGTTTTATTCTTTTCTATGTTTTATGCAATATTTAATGTGTTCCATTACTTTGTTATATAATTTCTAATAGTTCATAGTTCGCCACATTGTAATGGGATTTATTGTACATCATATTGTAGAAATCGATACAATGAATGCCATTGCAATGGAATTTGTTGTTCATCACATTATGAAGATGTTTAGTTTTTGTCACATTACAATGGAATTGGTTGTTCATCACATTTTGAGGACATTTATTATTCATCACAATTGAGACATCATTTGTTTTGTATGTCACAATGTGGCATTAGGTAATGTCCAACACATTATACTATTGAGAGATGTATGTCACATAGTGATATCCGGTTTCTTGGGTTACACCACAGTGTGGTGTTAGTGAAGGGATATGTTCAAATGCGATGTGGAGATATTCTCATCATAATGTGATGTAGGGCAATGTTCATTACTTTGTGACATCAAGTTTGTTTTCCACATTGAAATATTAAATTATTATGTATTATTATTGTTAATATTAATGTTGTTTCATAAATGTTTTTAGTAACTTTAATCTTAATAATAACATTGATGTTAATAATAAAATTATAATAAGATCAGAGTTTTTCCTAACCAATGAGGTCCAATGAACAACTGACAACTAATTACCCTGCAAGTCCTTCTTCTACAAATGCATCTCAAATATTTCTTATTGATAATATAAGAACTAATATACCAACACATATTTATGTGTGAATGTTTTTTCAGTTCTAAACTTTAAAAATGGTTCATGAATAACTTCTGAGAGAAATTAGTGAAATTAAAAAATATTGTTGGTTTTTTTCCTAGTGAGAAGGTTGACAGAAATACCAATATAACTTCATCTACTACCTCATCACAGTCATACCCTAGATGAAGGATAAGGTGGATTGTTTTTTGGAATTATAACTCCTTCTAGCATAAAATATTCAAAGATAAAAGCTCTTTGTTGAAAGGTCAACTTTTGATAAATTTCTAACAAAACTTCACTGGGAAAAGGTTGTAGAGAACTAGGAGCAGGGACTTGTAAATCTTGCAATATAGATTTAGAAGTTACAGAAAATAATAGCTCCCCATTCTTTGTTATAATAAATCTCACTTGGAAAATACATATATGCACACCATTGAACAAATTCTGGAAAAAGGTGGGTTTGTGGGAAGATAAATTGGGGCAACAAAGACTCCCATAGAGAAAATTCACCATTACTATCTTGGAATCATTGAAATTCCCAATTTTAAGGTTCATAAGATCATATTCGCACTTGGTCTCTATAATTTTGACTTCAAGGTCAATTAATAGCAATTCGCCAAGTCTGACAAAAACAGAGGAAGGTATGGCCTTAGCCTGGGTTTTAGATTCCTTTCCCTACTACGAACTCATTCAATGTAAAAGGAAGGAAAAAAGAAAAAAATTACCCATAAAATGGTGGTACTGAAATTCTTTGTCAATATATGTGAAATGGCTTTCAAACGACTGAAATCGTGTTGCTCAAATTCTCTATATTTCTTTCACAAATGTGAGAAATGAATGAGCACGTCTTTCTTTTTTAATATAAAACAACCAAGGGCATGGGATAATGAACAAATATGTTGGAAATGAAAATAGATTCTACATTTGGTGGTTGGTGGTGAAGTAATAATAACTAATGAACCATTTAAAGGAAATAAAAGTGGGTTTTCATGGGGGTGGTGAGAATTAACTTGTTAATTAGAGAAATTTTGAGGTCTAAAATGAGCCTCATAAGGAATATTATAAAATAATATTGGAAATAATAAAATAAGAATATATTACATTATCAAATTTTAAAGGGAAAAAGGAAAAAACTACATTTTCAACATGTATTCTCAACTTATATCCCTATGATTTTACTCAAATTTCAAGCAGGAGCACTCATTGGATGCATACTTTATTTCCTCATCCAAGGTGTACCCATGTTGCATACTTTTAATGGACCCTGCTAGATGAAAAATGAGAATTACCTGAAAAAACGTGATTACAATCACGTTTTCAAGCCATTTCTCATTTTCTGTATAGCAAGGTCCATCAAAAGTATGTAACATGTACTCCTTCGATGAGGAATTAGATTTTTCATCCAACAAGTTCTCTCGCTTGAAACTCAAGTAAAGCCATAGGGAGATAACTTGAAAATATGAGTTGAAAAAATCATTTTTAATTTTTTAACCTTTTCACCTTTTTACTCAAAAATGGTGACTCATCCCTCATGGTTGACATCATCATCTTGAATCCTATTGATTCTTATAAAGTTGATTTTGGTTGTACATTTTTGTTTTGAGGCCCATTTTAGACCTCAAAATTTCTCTAATGTTAAGTGGGCGGGGGGGGGGTGGGGGGTTCACAATCCATGAACAAGCTGCCACATATGCAAGATAGTTTCAGGAAACAACTTATTGCGGAACCCTCCCTATTAAACAATCGAACAGTGGGGGGGGTGGGGGGGCTCTGCTTTGGAATGAGAACCATTGATCAAGTCGGTTCAGATCCTTGTCGTTGATAAGTGCACAATGCTTATGCAAGCACTTTATTATACACTTTATTCAAAAGAAAAACTTTATTGGAACATATCAAAACAATAAAGTATATGGCATTATAAAACTACACATTTATATTATTTACAAAGTGCCTTAATAAAATATTTTTTGAATTTTTTCTTTTGGAAACTTCTTTGAGACAAGAAAATGTTAGAACATATATCTAGTTTTTATTTCATATCACTTGTGAAAATGTGATGATGTGGCATATATTTGCTTGGTTGCACATATGAATATGACATAGCTATGTTAATATGTTATATTTTATTACTCTCACCATGATTGGGTATTATATGTAGCAAAAATGTGTGGTCACAAAATTTCATTAGTTATATATTCAAGACAAAAAGTTTTCAAACCCATTTAATAAGGAAAAGGGTCCCACCTACTAGAGTCAAAACAAAGTTTTATAACTTAATTTATTAAATATGCCTTTAGAACATCCCTCCTTCTACTTTCTAATCAATCAAATTGCAAAATTAAGTTTAATACAATCTTTTAAAAGGAAAAACTACCCAAACTATTTTAAACTCCTTTAAAAGGAGAAGAAATCTATGAAGGCAGAGAGAGAGAACAGTGAAGAGAGGTATGCTATAAAATTTTTGGTGTCATTTTGTTCTCTGATTTTAATTTCCTATAAGTTAGAAGCTAATCTTGATGGTGAAAACCATGTCATTCACAAAGGGGAAACAAATTAGGGTGAATCCATTAATATGTTCGAGGAAATTTTTAGGTATCTTATGTTTTTCTGATCTATTTTCGTTGTTTGAAGGTATGGTCACTTTTTACCAATGCTAATAGCTATCTTTTTGCAAAAAACAAGTTTCTTGTATTTATACTTCCATGAAGGAATTCAATCAGTTTCCATTCTTCCTTTGTTTCTCGGGCTATTGTATGTGATTTGATTTACATTGTAGTATTTTTGTGTTGAGACTCATCAAATGCTTTCACAAATGTATGCCTTTCAAGATTTGGTTGTACATTCTCATTATTATTGAAGTCAACCATTGTTTTTACAATTCCATTATTTTTTCATATCTTAGTATTTATTATACATTTTATTACAATAGTTTCACTTTTATTTTTATAATTTATCGCAACTTATTCTCTATAAAATTTAGGGCTATTAGACCCAAATTTTGACTAGCTCACTGCTCTAACTAAATATGTTTTTTTTTCCTTTATTCTATCATCTGCTCTGCTACAAGTATTGTATTTCAAATGTATATATTTTCATTTCTTTTGTTTCATGTTATTGTAATATAACTTTTTTCTATAAAAACCCAAAAATATATAAATTGTAGTTGGAAAGTTTGAGCACATTGCCTCATTATCTCGTTGCATTAGAAAGATTTGAGGAGTTTTGTTAAAGTTAACAAACTTAAACAATCATCAACATATTAATCAATAATACTAATAGGAAATTATGTTTGACTAAAGTTGAAGAGTGTTCAACCTTATTGTTATTAAACATTTTATAATCCTGATTGTGACCAACCAACGATGACCTTAGTTGACTAAGGTTGCCAATGTTTGACTTTGGTTAACCATGGTTGACTATAATTGATTATAGTCCAGTTAAATTGAATGAGAACAACTATAAGTGAACAAGGTTGACTATTCTTAAATATGGTAAACATAGGGTTGACCAAGTTTGATTGCGGTCAACGATTTAAACATTGACTATAATAGTTTTCTTTGTTTGACTATGTTTGGGTAATGTGGTTGACTATGTTTCATTATTAATATCAATAAAAAATATCAATAGGTGATTATGTTTAACCGAACTTGGAGAATGTTCAACCTTATTATTATTATTATCATCATCATCATCATCATCATCATCATCATCATCATCATCATTATTAGTTAACTTTATTAATGTTAATATTATTATTATTAAACATTTTAAAATCATGATTGTGATTGACCAAGGATGTCCTTAGTTGACTAAGGTTGATAATGTTTGACTTGGTCAAACATGGTTGACTATAATTGAATATGATCGAGTTACATTCACTGAGGACAATAATGAGTGAACAAGGTTGACTATTATTAAATATGGTAAACATAGGGTCGACCAAGTTTCATCATGGCCAACTCTTTAAACATCGACTATAATGGTTGACCTTTTTACTATGTTTGGCTAATGTAGTTGTCTATGTTTCATTATTAATATTAATCAATAATATTAATACGAAGTTATGTTTAATGAAAGTTAAAGAGTATTGATTATCAAAATTAGTCGAACACAGTCTTGACCATATTAGTAAATGTGTTTAACTAATCTTGTAATGCCACATTGTGATGTTGGAGAAATCGCAATGTAATGTAACATTGTGACAATGTTTATCACATTTTGACATTGGCTAGAATTTTGTACCATTCTCACATCGCAACATGTTTGATTACTAATATTTATCAATAATATTAATAGGCAATTATGTTTGACTAAAGTTGAAGAGTGTTGATTGTCAAACATAGACAAAAACATTAGTAAATATGGTTGATTAATTTTGTAATGTCACCATGCGACATTGGTTAAATTGCAATGTAATGTAACATTGCCACAATGTTTGTCACATTACTACATTGGACATATTTCCATACCATTTCGGTGTCACATTATTATTATTAGTAGTCATCTTTATTAATATTGTTAATTGTCACATTGCGACATTGGATGTCACAATACTAATATTAATAATATTATTATTGTTAGTCAACTTTATTAATATTAATATCGATATTAAGAAACATTTTTAAATCTTGATTCGATGTCACATTATTATTAGTAGTAGTCATCTTTATTAATATTGTTAATTGTCACATTGTGACATTGGATGTCACAATATTAATATTAATAATATTATTATTGTTAGTCAACTTTATTAATATTAATATCAATATTAAGAAACATTTTTAAATCTTGATTATGATTGACCAAGGATGACCTTAGTTGACTAAGGTTGACAATGTTTGACTTTGGTCAACCATAGTTGACTATAATTGAATATGATTGAGATATGTTGAATAAGGATGACTATGAGTGAACAAGGTTGACTATTGTTAAATATGGTACACATTAGTTGACTATGTAAACACTGAATATAAAGGTTGACTTTGTTTGACTAGTGTGGTTGACTATTAATATTTATCAATAATAATAAGTGATTCTGTTTGACCAAAGTTGAAGAGTGTTGATTGTCAAATATAGTCAAGCATAGTCAACCACATTAGTAAATGTGGTTGACTAATTTGGTAATGTCACAATGCAATATTGGATAAATTTCAATGTAATGTAACATTGCGACAACATTATCACATTGCCACGTTGAATAGATTTATGTACCATTCCAATGTTACAACATTAATATTATTATTATTTGACAACTTTATTAATATTAATATTGATATTCTTAAATAGTTGTAAATCTTGATAGTGATTGACCAAGGATGACTGTAGTTGACTAATATTGATAATGCTTAACTTTGGTCAACAATGGTTGACTATAATTGAATATGGTTGACTGTGGTTAGACTATGGTTGACCAGGATTGATTATATTTGTCCATCTTCACTATGTTTAGACATCACTAACTATGTTTTGACTATGAATGACTATGGTTAACAATTGTATGACAATGGTATGATTATGGTTGACTATGGTTTGATTGACTATGGTTGAACATGGTTTGACTATGATTGACCATCATTTTAGCATGTTTTTCCTCTATTCAACCATAGTTGAATATGTTTGACTATATAGCTAACCATGGTTTGAATATGGTTTGACTATGGATGACACTATTTTGACTATGTGATGCAAAAGCATCTAACCTCCAAGTCAAAACTCTTTTTGACTAGACCTAAGGGTTTCATTTACCAAGGGAGATGCTTCCCTAATTGATTAAAATTATTTAGTTTAAATGTATTTTCCTATGTTTTTAGAAGAATTGTACATAAGTGATGAAAATGAGAAATATTCTAACAAGACCTACTATCTAGGAGAGATTTCGAGAATGTTTGTGTGAGCTAGAGAGATTTTAGAGTTAGTTAGATCTCTTGGAGGATAAATGGATCTAGAGGATCTGGAAATAGGGATTTGTTGATTAATTAGTGGATCTGAACTAATTATGCTTTAGAATCCTATGTGTATAACTATGTAACCAAAAACATATAATGTGTATGTAGAAGTGTGGAGAGGTCAAGAGTAGAGACGTGAGGCCAAGTGGGCCAATTAAAGGGTTGAAAGGGTTTAGCTGTAGTAAATCAGGCATAAGAGGGAATAATGGTCTTTGTAACTATCTATGTATAATAGAGGAAACACTCTTATTGACTGTTTGGAATGTATGTGTCAAACCTTTATCGATTTTTTATCTGAAATAACATTTTTTTATTAAGTGTGAGTATATTGCAAGTTTTTTACTATGAAATTTTAATCTATTGCAGTAACTAGAAATTATTCTTCTAATTGTAAATTTAATTATGCAGTTTATTTACTATAACAAATAACAAATAAAATCACAACTACGATTTTTACCATAAAAATGTTGTGGAAAATCAAATGCTCGAAATTGGGAAATGCTAACACACACACAAAAATTATGACACCATTATTTTTGGACAATTGTCCCTGGAAAAACCCAATGTGGGAAAATCAATGCAGCAGATGAGGGTTTTATTATTATCCAGCAGCATAAATTCTGAGTACAGTAAATTAGACATCAAATTGGAATTCTTATCTGAGAAAAATGGTGGAAAGAATATCTTAGGAAATTTACCCTCATCCTCAATCAATATCGGCTTAATCTGAAAACTGGAATTCAACTTTCCAATCCCCCTTGTGCAGGCATCTGCATCACCCCTGCGTAGCCTATAACTCGCTCAGCTTAGATTCTTTGTTGCTCAAGTTGTTATGTTTGTTGTTACTCTGGAAATGATCCTCCTAGCCTTATGGAAATTTTCCTTGCCTCTAGAAATTGGAGCCACCTCCAACTCAGCTAAATCAAACTGCCTCTTTGAGGCTCTGGTAGGCCCTGCATAGCACCATGGAGAAATAATATAGCATCCTCTCTTGACTCTTCCAGAACTAGAAACTCCTCCAGAAATCTACTACTCTTCCCATCTGCCACCTGCTACTCGATCATTGACTCAACCTCTCCTACTGAATCACATGCAGTTGAAAATTCAACTATCTAGATCACCGAGTATCTACTTTGGTGTGTCGTATGCTCCATCTAGCCATCGACCTCTTATTATAATCTCCATTTGAGACTTCAATGGCCACGATTAAAACTTAATCGATGGTTGATACCATCTTCAAGTCCATCCATATGAGTTTCTAGAAAATTCTCACCTTTCTCACTTAATTACTATTAATTAACCAATTTTTCGAAGTTAGAGTTAGGAAAAATTTAAATGATATTCAATTAATTTAATTGAGTTATCTTTAGGTGGAATTTCCAAAAACAATTTCTCTGTTTTGGAGATATCCTTTGTTTTAGCCTTTCCACAACATTTGATACTAGAACACCATTTGATGCTACAAAAGCTAACACTCCCTCCTAGTGAGGAAGGTGCTCTCTAACATTGCACTGCTACAACACCATGTCTCTACATCATCCTCCATACATGATGTTGATGTCTAGAAATTGTAGCTTACTATCATTGTCCATAAACTATTGTGCTAACTCTTATTCATCTGCAACTGGTTATAGTTGAACCACATTGCATTTGTGTTTTTGTTGACACTGCATTGTACACCCTGCACTGCTACCAACTCTACATCTCACTCAATGTTTTTGCTTTCGTTACAACTACTGCAACTAAGAAGCATCCAAAATATTGAATCAATTGTGTCTTTGTGTTGCGATTGTCTCTTGAATCTTTGACTGCTACTAGCTTATCCATTGTCCACTGGGTAATTTTCATTGTTGTTGACTTTTCATTGTGCCTCCTACATTGTTGTCAACATTATTATGCGCTCCTCAACATCTAATTACAACTAGTTTGCAACTGCCACTTATAACTCACTGCACCAACTAACATTGATCCTCCTACTACTGAATACTGTGGGCCCATGTATCAAGTGTAATGATCCATGTGAGGAGTAAACTGCAATAACTTCTCCTCTATTATGGACCCTGTCGAGCTCTGTGCACCTTTGGAGTCTAAAACTTGATTTGTCCCCACCTCTCACCTAGAGGTATGGCTTCATATAAAGCGAATTGTTCCTCCACTTTGGAGGACAATTGTTCTATCTTTGTGGATGCTTCCGCCTTATCCCGATTCTCCTTCTTACCCTTTTTCCTCTTAGGACATTGGGTATTGTAGTGGCCAAACTAGCCACACCTGAAGTAGTTGATATTAGATATATCCTTCTTATTTTTATTCTTTCCCTACAAGCCTTATCCTTGACTAGAACCTTTTTCTTTCCCTTTCGATGCAAGGGCCACATTTTCTTCCTCCATCACACCCTTTGACCCTTTGCTGCTATCGTCGCTAATGAAGCCCTTTACTAGAGTTCACCTCATCTCCTCTTATGTGATATCTTCCCACATCCAATCCCACTCTGGTAAATGATCTCGTCCCAGAATTCCTTAGACGAAGGTCTCCCATTCCCTAGTGACATTCTTGAGGACTAAACACATAAGTTCTAACAGTGGAGGCGACTCTCCTACATCTGTAAGATCATCCCAGATATCCTAAATTTTGGTGAGAAAGGGGTTGATGTCTACATAAAAATATTCTTCAGCTTTTCCTTCAGGAACATCTTTTGTTTCTTAGAAATATTATGATATAGTGAGGAAATAGAATCCCACATTTCTTTGGTTGTATTCTTGGTCACAACATGTGAGACGGTATGATCTCAAACTCCAATCAATCACTTTTTCCTGACCATCTCCTTATTCTAATTGGATATCTGGTATCCATTTGTAGGCACAACTACAACCCGTTCTATATATGTCTTCAAAACATATTCATCTAGCTGGAATTCCATCTTGACCTTCTAGATACAATAGTTTGACGTACCCTCTTATCTATCCTAATCTCGAAGTATTGTTGAAGCAAGCACTTCAAAAACTCGACTCAGGATGGAAATTTCACTCTTTGCCGTACTTGGCTTCTAACATTTCTATTCACACTCCTTCCTATCTACTCTTACAGATTTCCAGATTCCCTGTGTAAAGCTTTTAGTTTCCTAACTTTGTTTGTTTCTTGTATATGTTTTTTGATTTTTTCTATGAAATAGCAAGGTACTTTTTTACTATTAAAAAAAATCAATATCATTCTCGATAATAAACTCAAATTTCAATAAAATAATATGTTGATTTATACATTCTTAATATTTTATGTTTTTATTAATTTATGCATTTTGATTTTCAAAATAAAGGAAGCATTTTGTTTGGAACTCAAATTTTAATAAAGTAATATATTAGTTTACGCATATTTTTTAATATTTAATATTTTTATGTTAGTTGGGAGTATTTCCAATTGGTAATAGTCATGGAAATGAAAATTCACTGAACCGGAAGTCTTGGGTTCAAATCTTGTGTTATCTCTTTGATCGCGTGATAAGTTGGACAGGATGAAGTTGTCGTCCTACCAAGCTTACAAAAAAAATAAAAATTATATTTTTATTAATTTATGCATATTGATAGGAGCATTTTGTTTGGAATTGTGTAAAGAGTAATTGGAATTAATTTGCTACTTACTCTTCGTCCATTCGAAGTATTTTTAATGATAAGATTTTATAAATTTGTAATTTGTTTTTTTTAATATATATTATTATTATTATATTATTATTAGTAAATGTATTTGATATTTGCAGAGTAACAATATTCTTATATATCTAGTTTATTACCATCATGATACATCAATGTTATGAATAATATTATGAATATTCTTGTTGTTGTTGTTGTTGTTGTTATTATTATTATTATTATTATATTATAGTTTGAATAATTTAATGGTTGGTCATAGTTAAAGAGGGTTGATAAGTTTGATCATGTTTGATGAGGTTGAGTGATGTTGAAGAGGGTTTGATGAGGTTTATCAACATTGAAGAGGGTTGATCAACCTTACTCAACCATTAATATATTGTTAAACCCACTTGCAACATTGTTCATCACATTGTGACATTTTTTTTGTTTATTGTTTGTCACATTATGACATTGTTTATAACATTGTGACATTGTGACATCATAACATCTTAACATTTTGTGAAATTGTAAAATCATCACATTGGGATGTTGCTTGTTGTACGTCACATCGCAATGGTGTTTGGTTTCTCATAACATTGCAATGACATTCAATAGCCATCACAATGTGATGATCCTTATTATTCATCACCTTGCAATATCATTTGTTGCTCATCACAGTGCAAATAATTTTAACTTTATTGGTAGAGATTTAACTCTAAGGCAAAGACTAAACTCTATGCTCCTCAAAAAATCCATTCTCACTAGAGAGTGTGTGTTCATGGTAAGCCAACATCAACCATAAAGAATCATAATATGGTTGAATTTGGTTGAGTATTGTTAACTAAGGTTAGCTATGGTCAACATATGGTTGACTAAGGTTGACTTTTTTATTATGGTTGATGATTGTTGAAGAGGGTCAACTATGGTTAATAATGGTTGATGATGGCTAATCATTGTTGACAAGGTTGATGAGGATTGTCCATAATTTACGAAGGATTAATAACGATTGACCATAAGTGACCATGGTAGGTCATTGGTGACAAGGATTGATAATGATCAATTATGGTTGAATATGGTTGAAATTCTTGTGCATGCTTGATCATCATCATCTTGTTTGACCAGTGATGTGATTATAGGAGCATGGTTGACTCTTAGTATCTAATGGGTGGGGTGTGGGGGAGCTTCCCTGTAATCTTGAAGTCAATTTGGGTTGTTAATTAGGTGGAAGACCTGATAGTAGAAGTTATGTTAATTTATGGTTTTTTTTCCCTACAAGGTAACCCTCAGTGTATATGAGATAATTGTATCATGGTTGTGTATTATTTTGTGCACAAAGAAAAGATGAGAGAATGTGTGAGAGTGAGCATGAAATTACAGCAAAATTATTGTAGGTTGTATCTCTTCATTTTGTTGGATAATATAAAAATAAGTACTGGATATTTCTCCATGGAAGTAACCCAAATTGGGTGAACCACATATATCTGTCTCTTTTGTTTTATGATTGTCTATGTTTGATTTTCTACAATATTAATGTGTTCTATTACTTTGTTATATAATTTCTAATAGTTCATAGCTTGTCACATTGTAATGGGATTTATTATACATCATATTATAGCAATGGATATAATGAATGCCATTTCACTGGAATTTGTTGTTCATCACATTATGAAGACGTTTATTTTTTGTCACATTGCAATGAAATTTGTTTTTCATCACAGTTTGATGACATTTATTTTTCATTGCAATTGAGACATCATTTGTTTTGTATGTCACAATGTGACATTAGATAATGTCGAACACATTGTACTATTAAGAGATGTTTGTCACATAGTGATATTAGGTTTCTTAGATTGCACCACAATGTGGTGTTGGTGAAGGGTTATGTTCAAATGCGGTGTGGAGATATTCTCATCAAAATGTGATGTAGGGAAATGTTCATTACTTTGTGACATCAAGTTTGTTTGTCACATTGAAATATCAAATTATTATGTATTATTTTTGTTAATATCGCTATTGTTGTTAATATTAATGTTGTTTCATAAATGTTATTAATCACATTAATATTGATAATAACATTGATGTCAATGAAGGATCGAGGATGGCGTGACTCCGTGAGATACGCTGCAATACAGATTTTGGCTAGGGTTTGATGTCGTGTAGTTTTATCCTGTCGACATTGCGCACCTGCACCTTTCTCACGGTTACTCTGGGTTTCTTCGCCCTTCGTCACTCTACTTGGAAATTGTCGAGAGATCCTACTCCAACATCACAGTTGTCGGTAGGTCGGTGGAACAGAGGTGGACCTAGTTGACTATATAGACAACTCGTATGCTTCAATGCCTATTTGGACCACATCACCCCTCTGTTGTGGCATGTGTCATTGTCTGAGCCCCCAAATTCCCTTTTTAGTTACCCTATGGTAGTTACTATGCCTATTCCATCGGACCCTAGCTCCTTGTGTCTAGATGTTCCCTTTCCCGATGCCTCACTCCTCTGGCCAAAGTCAAACTATCTCCCCCCTTCTCTGACATCCCTAAAATTCCTAGCTACCTGCCTTGAAACCACCTCCCCTACTTACCCATCGGGTTATTCCCTCTCTCCTTTCGTTGATGCTCCCCCTCACTTCCCATCCTCTACACTGGTTACCCTCCCTCCAGATCAATCTACTAGGCCTCCCCCTAACCAGTCGGATTCTTAACATTTCTTTCTTGGTCCTCCCTCTTCCGGATTTTTTGAAGGCTTGTCAAATAATTTGGCTAACTGTGAACCTGATCCTAGGGCTGAGGATTTGGACCCTACTCCTGAACCTTCAGTCCCTCGGGCTAGCAAGCAACCTAAATTGGCGAAGAAATCAAAGTGTGTCAAGGCAAAAAATAAAGACGTTTCTCTATGTTTCGGTGAAGGGATTTAGATGGGGGACGTGGTGGATACGGTAGACCATGTTCTAGTGGGGAGGTTTCATGGTCGTTCCTACTCTGCAGCCAAACTCCAGCAATGGATCACTGAAATCTGGGGACAAATTCTCACCAAACTGCCAACCATAACTACCCTTACACGTGATTGATTTTCCCTCTGATTTCATTGTGCTAAGTACACTTTGTGGGTACTCTCCAAATACTGGCATGTAGAGCTAACTATCATCCTACTCAAGAGATGGATCCCCTTGTTCAATCTAGAGTGGGAGAAATTAGGGGTTGGTCTTCTTTGGGTGAGGCCTCCTAGCCTGTTGCTTTACTTCTGGTCCAAATATATCTTCAAGTGCATCGGCAATGCTCTAGGAACCTATCTGGATCATGAAACATATTTTATTATCTCCAGAAACATGTCCTTGGCTCGCATATTGGCATACCTTGACACTAGGGAAGGGTTGGAGGAACAAATAACCCTTCATTGGAAGCATTTCACTTGCATTCAGATTTTGGATTACGAAGGGGTTCCCTTTAGGTGATGGAGATGTCATAAGGTAGGGAATTTATATAAGGAATCCCCTTTGGTTAAGCCTGCTCCCCCCCTAGAGTAAGCGACTGAAGGTTTAGTGGACATACGGGGTTCACATGTTTAGCATACACCCATTGTTTCTGGCCAATTGACTCTGGAAAAGGCTTGGGAGAAGAAGTGTGGCATTGCACCGATCCATCCTCCCTCGCCTCCTCTTACCAGATCCCAAGCAGAGCCACTACTGCGCTCTCATCGAGTAACCGTCTCCTCTGCTCTATTGTTAACTCTATTACTATTATTGAGTCTTTGATGACTTCCACATCTTCTCTTTGCACCTCTACATTTCCTTCCTTGTCTTTCCCCCTAATTCATTCCCCCCCCAATATTTTCAAACATGCCCCCTCCTTCCCAGATATCCCTCTATCTACTCCTCTGTCAGAGGCTTCAGACTCCTCTAGACATACCCATTCCTACAACCTTCTATCCTTGGATAGACCTTCTATCAATGACTCTTGTGGTATCAGGACTATACCCCCGCAAAAGCCCCTTAAATCTGCTCGGGGTCATCATTCTTCTATATCCAAAGCCATTCATCAAGTTGGAATTGATGTCATGGCAGGACAACAACTCACCAATGATTGGGTTCTTAGAGCACAGATCACCCACTCATCTCCTCCCCCGTGAAGTGGATATCCCTTAACTATCGAGGGTTGGCTAGTCCTGCAAAAAAACTACCCTTCAGAAGACTTATGGAAGTTGTGTGGGTGGATGTTCTCTTTCTACAAGAAACCCTAGGGCTTATTGATCTGGTTATTCCTGCATTGGAAGCTCTGGTACCTAGATCAGATTTACATGCCCTTGATGTATGTGGAAGATCATGGGTTATTACCTTTTTGGTATAACCCTACATTGGTTAGACTATCAAATGTATGGGATGGGAATGGCTTCATTGGTGCAAATATTTTTCCATCTGATTTGGGCTTAGAGCTACACTTGATAAATGTATATGGCCCCTGTCACAACCGACCAGCATTTTGAGATCACTTACTCAATTCAGTGCTTCTACAAGCTGATAACATCATTATGGAAGGTGACCACAACTTTTCCACTGGACACACTGAATCATGGGGTCACAATGCCCAGATTGACCCCTTATCTGACACATTGGAGACCCTTCTTGAGCATCGTCAGTTCATTGAAATCCCCAAGGCGTGACTTCAACCTACTTAGAGGAATAGAAGGACTCGTGAGGCAATGTTGTCTCAAAGATTGGATGCTTCCTTATTAAGGAGAGGCTCATTGGAAGTCTCCATAATTATAGGTAGTGGGTAGGATCGGGGGGATTATCATATCACTCTCCTATTTATCTTGAGATCAGTGAGAAAGACAGTAAACCTAAAGCTCCATTCAAATTCAATGCCACTTGGCTAAAGGATCCTAACTACATTTGATTAGTCTCTTATTTTTGGAAGGCACACCCCCTGGTTAGGGCCAAACTATTTCGAAAGGTTTCTCTAACAACATTCTTAAACTCAAACAATTATCCATGGGATGGACCCATACCAAGTGATTGCAAGATGATAACACTCTTCACACTATTGAGCTCGAGATTGTTATTCTAGAGGATTTGCATGGAAGGGGCTTCTTGTATGTTGATGCCAAGACCCATCTCATCAACTTAGAGACTGAACAGGATAGAATATTAAAGGACAGAGAGGAAACATGGAGATTTTGGAGCAGAGCTATCTGATTGAAAGAGGAAGATGACAATACAAAATTTTACCACCATTATGCCAATGGACGTCGTGCAATCAACACCATTTGACGGATGAGTAATGAGGGAGGCCAGAGAGTATACTCCTTCCATCACTTAGCCTCTCTCGGCTCATCTCACTTCAAAAATCTTTATAGACCCCTCGAGAAGTTACTTTGGCAGAAATAGTTAGGGTGGATGGCCTTTTTCCTCGCTTTATTGATAAGGAGGTAGCTAAGGATCTCCTCAAGCTAGTTATGATGGGGGAGTTCGAGAACACTCTGAAATGGTTTAAGAAGGACAAATGTCTTGGCCCAGATGGCTAGTCGATTGAGTTCTATCTAGCTTTCTTTGACATTATGGGGGAATATTTACTCTGAATCATTGAATACTGTCACACCAGTGGTCGCATGTATGAGGCTTTCAATTCCACCTTCATAGCTCTCATCCTGAAATATGATTGCCCTGAATATTTTAACAATTTTCGACCCATCTCTCTTTGCAACTGCATCTATAAGATCATTGCTAAGATCATTACCAACCGACTTAAGCCCATTCTCTCTGCTCATATCTCTCCTAAACAATTATCCTCCCTTAATAATCACCAGATACATGATGCCATTGGTACTTCCCAAGAAGTTTTACTCTCCATCAAAACTAAGAAATTGAAAGGCATGATCCTTAAGATGGATCTTGCAAAGGAATTCTACCGCACTATTTGGCTTTACCTGCGTATGCTTTTAACCCATTTGAATTTCCCTCTGGAATTTGTCAACTGGATCATGTGCTGCATCACCAAGGTATCCTATAGCTTACACATCAATGGATCTTCCTCTCCCTTTTTTCATGTAGAGAGGGGTATTTGACAGGGTTTCCCCCTCTCTCCTCTCCTGTTCCTTCTCATAATGGAAAGCCTAAATCGGCTCATCATGGAAGATCACAAACTAGGTCATCTCCAGGGTATCAAGATAACCAAAAATTGTATCTTAACGCATTTACTTTTTGTAGATGATGTATTAATATTCCTCAATGGAGGAATTGGTGACCTAACTATTCTTCATTCTACTATGCACTTATTTTTTTCTTCTACAGGTATGAAGTGTAGTGCCCAGAAATCTACTATTACATCTTCTAGATGCTCACCTCATGAGATCCAATTTTATCTCCATAGATTCCCCTATTCTCTTCTACCCTTGGATGACAGTCTAAAGTACCTTTGATTTAGACTTAATCCCCTTCACTACAAGATTTCTGATTGGACTTGGCTGGTAGCCAAAATTGAAGTAGGACTTAACATTTGACATCACAAATACCTCTCCAGGGCTGGACATTTGGTTCTAATTAAAATTTTATTGGAAGCGACTCTAGTATAATGGATGTCCATGGCCTGGATCCCAAAAGGCATCATCTCGCGGATCCAACAACTGTGTTGCATATTCTTATGGAAAGGGGGACAGGATGGTCACATTTATGCATGGGTTCATTGGGATTTGATTTCTTTTCCAAAGAAATGGGGAGGTTGAGGACTAAAAAATCTTGAATCCTTCTCCATTGCACTTGCTGCCAAAATGGGTTGGTAGATTCTCACAGCACATAGCTTATGGACAGAGGTTGTATATCAAAAATACATCTGGCCCCTTTGCACACTTGAATGGATTCGTCTCCCTGCGTGGAAAAGGACAGGAATTTCATCTATATGGAGAGCGATATTAAGTTCAATATCATATGTTCGTGATGGACTGACTTGGAGGATTAGGTCAAGCTCCTCAGTTCGTGCGGGTATGGATCCATGGTCCGATAGTGGTAATGCCTTTAGACTACCACTTAATCTTATAAATTTTTTATATAATGTTGGTATCACCTATCTTGATCAAACTCAATTTTTATGAGTTTTTATATCATTGCCACCCTTCCTTAATTAATTACTATTAATTAACCAGTTTTCCTAAGTTAGACTTAGGAAAAATTCAAATGATGGTTAATTAATTTAATTAAGGTGTTTCACAAGCTTATCTCATGAAACCTTATCTGGGTTTTGAATATCTCATTTTCTTAGCCTCTCTGGCACAAATCAAGACTAAAACACCTATCTGATGCCATAAAAACTAATGCCCTATCATTGTTGGGATTTTCTGGAGAGGAGGTATATTTCGCACATTCTCAATTTCCCTATAGATTGGTATCTTTTGAAGAGAAATTGAAGTATCTTGGTTTCCATTTGAAGCCAAACAATTACTAAAAAGAATATTAGATGCGGTCATTGGAAAAAATTGAGAAGCATCTAAGGAGTTGTAACATCAAATGTCTTTCTCAAGCAGGAAGGCTAGTGCTTATTAAATTGGTGCTAGAGGTTATCCCAATGTTTTGGATGGTGCTTTCATGGATTCCAAAAGGAATTCTAAATTTGATCAAAAAATATTGCTATTGTGAAAGGGGGAAAGGGAAGGAAAGACTTTTATGTGGGTACGACGGGATAAAATCACACTCCCAAAAATATGGGGGGATTGGGGGGGGGGGAGGGGTGGTGATTAAAAAATATCTCTTGTTTCTTCCACGCATTGGCAGAAAATGTTGGCTAGAGGTTGATCTCATCTAACAACTTATTGATAGAAGTAGTCTATAAAAATTATATTTCCACATACACTCTATTAGATTGGATCAGATGACCTTGGAAAAGTAGGTTAAACGTATCTACTGTATGGAAGGCAGTGATATTCTCTTTCAACATTATTGGGAATGGATTTGCATGGAGTGTTGGAATGGAATAGGAAAATATCCTTGGGCAGGTTGTTGGCAAAGGGTATCATCTTCCTCTAGATTTGGTAAACTTCCTAGTAGCACAAGGAAACAAAATGCTCAATCAAGTAGTTGATTCATAGAATACATCTATGTGGGCACAAGGGTGGTTGTCCCCTCAAACTCTATGTTTTCCTTAGGAATGGTGCAGAATATGGAAAAATTACACCTTGTCCCTCAGTATTGCACATGTTTAAATACAATAGCGTGAGGATGAGCTACTATGGACACTCTCCCCTTTCAGGGATTACACTCCAAAGGCAGGTTACGTTTATATAACTGCTGCTAAAGAACTAGAGATGCATGAATGGTGGTGGAAACCACTCTAGAAACTAAAATGCCCTTGGCTTGTTTATTTCAATGGTTCATATTGGTTGACAAAACGTCTATGGGGGACAATTTCCATAAGAGTAAATTCATTGGGCCTTTCTGTTGTATACTATGCAAGGCCTCGGATGAGTAATTTCACCACCTCTTTGTATCATGTCTTGTCTTAGGCCAGGTTTGTAATTTAATTTACAATGCTTTATTAGTTGGGATCCACTAGTAGGGTGAATCCTTCAAAGAGGCAAGGTCTTCCTGGTGGAATTTGGCAAATCCAAAGAAGCTAAGAAACTTGCATGAAGTCATCATTTGGAGCATTTGGTTGGGGAGGAATAACCTAATATTTAAAGACATTCCTTTTAATGCAAAAAGAATTGTTGCGCAAGTATTGGCTATATATACAAATTAAGTTATGAATTTATTTTGATTATGGACAAATTGTCAAGGTCAGCCAACGAACTCATAAGCCCAATAGTCACGTCTATTCATCCTTAATGTTAGCCTGTAAATACATGATGCTTCATCCTCATTTGGACACACTTCACTCATTCATTTTCTCTCTATCATCTTCATTGGGTACGGATTTCTGGGCATCTCTCTCTCTCCACATGTGCAAAGGAAGGTCTAATTTTCTAGCTGATGCGTTGACAGGATTTGACCAAATTTTCAGGAGGCCGACTTTGACCAGTGTTGACTTTAGTTTTTTGAGGTAAACTTTTGTTTGGGTAGGCCGCATTTCTGGGCACAAAAACTGAGGCAATTTGACCCCTGTGTTGACCAACGTGGACTTCCCTAATTCTGTTTGTTGCATTGACTTCTATTGACTAGGTTTGACTAGTTATTTTCGAACTATTTTAGGCTGCATTATCTTGTTGTTGGAGGCCGAGTTGATCAAGGTTGACTGGGCTATTTTGGAGGTCTATTTCAGCCTTGTTGACCAGGGTTGAATTTCTGGTTAGGGCTTTATGTTTCTGATGTTTTAACTAATCAGATTGGGCAAGTGAATATTGTAAATTGTACTCTCTCTGCTGAACTTTTGAAGAATTATAAGAAGAATTGATCAAGGGTTTCCCCACATTAGGGTTTGTCCTTGGCTGGGGCCATATCTTGTGTCCTCTTGTGTTGGCTTGTCTTCTACTATTATTGTTTACGTTCTATCTACATTTTATTATCATGATGATATGATTGTTGAACTGAATATTGATATTGGGATAATAAATAAATTGAAGATTTCTCTTAGCATAGAAGATACCATTGTTTTCCTAAAATTAAAATGGAATTAGAGCTAAGGTGAAGACAAAGCCCAAGCAAGAGTGAGAAGAGCAACCACCAAGAGGAGCAATCATTGATCAAAGACAAGATTCAATGGCTTCCACATCCTACTTCAAGTCTGTTGATAAGCTTCATGATAAGTTTGATTATCATGCATGGAAGATGTCTTTTGATTTGACATTAGAAGAGAAAGATGTGATGGATTATGTGCAGGGAAAGACTTCAGAACCTCCTTCTAATGCACTGGATGTTGCTAAAACCAAATACAAGAAGGGTGAAGTCAAATCCAAGAAGATCATCAGGGATTCTATTCATAAGCATTTAGTTGCTTACATTTCTGATTTTAACACTTCAAAGGAGATATATGATAGGTTGGTTGTCATGTTCAAATCTATCAATGCAAATCAAATTCTTTTCATCAAGAACAAGCTGAAGGATATAAATAAAGGAATAAATGAAGATATTCAATCCTACTTCATTAGGATTACATAAATAAAAAATGATCTTCTTTCTATTTGAGAAGTTATTGTTGATAGGGAGCTTACCCTCATTTCCATTGGATGACTCCCTCATGAATGGCACGTGTTCAACACTACTATTCTTAATAGTGACATGATTCCAGATTTTGAAGAATTATTGACTAGATACTCTCAACAAGAAATAAGGATGATGGAACTCGATATGCCTTCAAATAGGAATGATCCTATTGCATTCTCCACTCATGCTAAAAAGAATAACAATGCAGGTTCAAGGAACCAATGTCAAGGAAGGTCGGGTTTCAAAAATGGAAGGGAAGATGCTTCGTTTGCAACAAGTTTGGTCACTATGCTAGGGAGTGTCCTAATAGAAGGGATACACCTCATGATGATGACAAACACAACAAAAACAGTTCCAGGGACAACAACAATCAAAGGAATGTGTTAGGTCCCTATAATACTAGTGATTACCCCATTACTATTGTAGTTGTATCCCTTATTAATATTGTTGTGCCCCTATTGTCCCCATATTGTTATTACTGTGCATCATAGAATCCCTTTATTGTTATTTTTGTGGCTCTATATTATTATTGTTAGGTCAGCTAGGTTATATTGTGACTCCTTAGACTCCTATATATAGAAAGGAGGTTTTATCATTTGAATCATCGAAGAATTTTTCATTTGTGTAATGTAAAGGAGGTTGCCCCCTCGAAGAGGGTGAATTCTAAGGCGTTCAACTATCTTTTCTTTCTTTTTGTGAGCTTGTTTCATAACATTTGGTATTAGAGCTTTGGATTCTAGGTTTTCGCTGCTCCAAATAGGTCATCGTGGCATTTTCGCTATAAGTTTCTTTCTGCAACATTTCAGAAGCTAAAAAAAAAACCCATTTGAGATGAATTCGCACTGAACGTCGGATCCAAATTTCAAAGCTTTTCGCACTATATTTTCGGAGACATGATCTGAGGAATTTGGTCTTTTTGCAGACTCATGAATTACATTCCAAACAGGTGACCTGCGGAAAATCATCATAACTTTCTCTCTGAGCATCGGATTGAAATTTCGTAAGAAGGTACAGAAAGAGGACGGACATTCTTGTATATATTTTTTAGAGCCAAAGGTCAAAACAGTGACTCATGGCACATCGTACAAGTTCGCTCTACTGAACTAGTCTATAATCAGGTCACTGTGGGAGAATTGGCATAACTCTTCCCTGGAGAATCCAATTTGGATCAGACTGGTGGCATTGAAAAGAGGACGCAAAGGGATACTGTAGATCACAATTTCAGAACTGGATGATCTGAAATTACAAAGATACATCAGATTCATTATCAAGCTCCTACAAAGTGAAAAAAAGGTTTGTAGGTTTTTTTCAAATTTTTTAATATGCTTGGTTTGAAAAAATAGTTTGAAGGAATTCAAAGGGCATAGTAAAGCATCATTATCGGTAATTGATGCCCCAAGGAAAGAAAATGCAAACACCTAGTAAGCAACCTGAGAACTCTAGCATGACTCATGAAGAACAGGAAGAAATGCAACATGATATATCAAAATTACGAGACCAAGTGGAACAAGTGTCACTTGCACAAAAAGCAACCAAAAATAAGATGGATGGTTTAAAGAAAGATGTAGGAGCTAAGATGGATGGTTTAAAGAAAGGCATAGAAGCTAAGATGGATTGTTTAAAGAAAGGCGTAGAAACTAAGATGAATGACGTAGAAGCTAAGATGGACGATTTGAAGACGGATTTGACAAAGTTTCTACAAGAAATGCTTACTAATGGTGAAAGGGTAGTAAAGGAAACTCATGATGAGAACAAAAGAAATGTTAATCATGATTTCAAAGACTCTGATGTTGGATCGAAGACCCACCATATTCCAAAAATCGATATGAGGAAGTTTGATGGCAAGGATCCCGCAACATGGATATTATAAATGGAGCAATTTTTCGATCTCAATAATGTGCAAAACACACAAAAGGTATGTCTTGCAACTTTATATTTGGAACCAAATCAGTTTGTATGGTATCAATGGATTTTCTCTCATAAACAAATTATCACTTGGGCACTTTTTACAGAAAAATTGATAGCACATTATGAGGATACAAAAAGCAACACTTTTTTTAGCCAATTAATAAGTCTCAAGCAAAAGGGTTCAATAATGGAGCACATTGAGGAGTTCCAAAAATTGAACATAAGGGTAAAAAAATTTCCAGAGGAGCATAGGATTGATGTGTTCATAGGAACTTTAAAGGATAATATCTAACATGGTGTTTTCCTTTGGGACCTGATTCATTAGAGAAGGCATTCAGGTTAGCAAGAAAAATGGAAAGCAAAATTATGGCAACAAGGAAGCATACCACTCTCACAACTATAAAGATGGAAGTGTTGTTTCCCCTAGTCTTCCACAACCTATAGGGTTGACACCACAACAATTGGAATAAAAAAGAGCAAAAGGGCTTTGTTACAGTTGTGATAGAAAATACACTAAAGGTCATAAGTGTGCTGAGAAGAAATTATTCTACATAGATTGTGAAGAGGAAGAAGAAAAGGAGCAACAAAGGTCAAAAGAAGAGGATATACTCCAAGAACAAAGCCTAGATAAAGAAGAAATGAATCCGACCA
>APFE030653452.1:0-15513 GCA_000404065.3 Pinus taeda
ACTCCTTTTGATCCAGCTACCTCTGACACAATTTCAATAGATATTTACTTGCACTTTATTTTGACACAAGTTTAGGTTTAGAAAGCTCTTTGCAGACCTGTTTTAGGTCAATTGTAATAAATAAGTTCGATATATTTGCACTATAAAGACAACCCTGAACACTGTATTACGAGTTGGTTGGTTGGTTGATTGATTTGTCAACAAGCTATCTCTAGCTGATTTTGCTCTGGGAGAGACTCGCACTGTAATATCTGATAAGTTTCTATAATCAAAGACTGCTTATGAGCCTTGGAGAACGGATTGTTCACTGTGTTTACTGGTTGAAGAGTGATTATGGAATTCCCGTGCTGTTGCATAATTTAATAAGTGTTTCTTACCTCTGTTTTCATTCATGAATTACGCTCTTAAACAATAGAAAGAAAGATTAGTTTAGAATTTGTTTAAATACACTCTATGCTCAATTTCTGTTGTTTCTTTATGTTTTCTTCTGTTTAAGCATAAATATGAATTCCACATGGCTCATATTTGTCTTAAATCAAGACTGTTATCCAGGGATTCTTCATTGCCCCTAGATACAGATCATCTGCCCCTCTGTTAAGCTAAATGAGAGATTCTTAAGTGCCTCTCATTCCTTATACATCATTCACCCTTTTAGTCTGAAGATTGTGTTATGAGCAGCTATCCTGCTTCATTATTTCTCTTATGACCAGAAAGACACACTGATAATCCTAACTCGTGACTCCATGCCAAATGGTTTGAAACTTATCACTTCATAAATTGCCTCTCTACCTGAAAGCATTTTCCTTCCATCCAAACACAAACAAAAACCCCTGAGCCAAAAGCTAGCCTAAAATCATCAACAAAGTTGAATCATTAAGAGAGAGCCCTCTCTGATTGCAGGTGGGCTAGAACCTGCAATCCAAAGATTTGTTTGTGGTTACCTCGGCCATATCCCCACAGGAGCCTAGGGACAACCTGAGTGTTAACAGGTTCAATAGTAGATTTTTCTGAAATGTTCGGGTTTGTGGTAGTGGTTGTTGTTTTATCGACTTCTTGCTCAAGATTTAAAGATTCTAAATGCGATGGAGAAGTCGGGGGAGATGGCAAGGGCGATTTACTCTCAGAATGGTATTTAGATTTAGATTTACTTGCCATTCACAGTTCGGGACCCTCCTTCTAGCACCAAATATGTTGAAGCCCTGAAAATCGGGTCTACAACAAGGGGGATACCCACCCGGTCTAGACTTTGGTTAGTAGCTCCTTTTCCGTTTGGTATAGTGGATCCGACTGGGGATATGGGACCAGTTTCCCAATTTGTGTGTGTGTGTGTTGAGAATTGATATTTCTTTCCTAATAATTTATAAGTAAAATTCTTTTATTCTAAATCTAATTTATCAACATGCAATTGTATTCTAATGAATAGAAATATCTAATTCTAAAACTAACTTGGGATTTAATCTTTCAGTTATGCGATCTAAAATAATTTCTAATGGCAATTGGTAATAAAGATCATTCAATTGTTATAAGAAAATAATTCAATAAAGATAAACCATTTCGTATAAAAAGTTAGACGAAACAATTGTGAAAAACATATCGCATAATAAGTCACTCGTATATTAAGCACAAATAGAATAGCTATCATTGTACAGAAGTGCCAAATGATAACTAAAAAATTCAAGCATTCACATATAAATAACTGAACTTGAATATCACCTTAACGCATAAGCAGAAATTGTTAAGAGATAAAAGTACCATTTATAACAAGTTCTACTCATAAGCTTCAGCAATAATGATCATCTCTTCTTAATTCAATATCCACTAAGAGTACAGAAGTGCAATTTCAATAGTAGATATTAAACACGGATATCAATAAATCTTGTTCCATTCATTGATCAAAACCTCCTCGGAGGGTGCAAAAGTGCATGTTCCGAGGACAAGTTTTTGACAAATTTCAAGACCATTCTCTAAATGCATGAGAAGGGTTTAAATACTACTAGCTAAATCTAAAAATAGTTTATTACAAAAATGTAGGAAGCGGTTTAAATGACTGTCCTCATTTCAGGCAAAAATAAAGCAAAACTCAAACTAAAACTGAATCTAAAACTAAAACTGGCAACTAACTATCTATGTATCTATTCCTTGTAGTCACAAGCATCCAACATTTGCTTGAGGAGAGTTGGTGGCCGAACTCCGACTTTAGTTGTCCCGCGAAAACGAAATCGGCAAGTGCTGGCGCCATCTTCTTGGCAAAGTTAACGATACATTTGAGAGTCATGCACTGGCTATGTGGTTTTACCAAGTATGTCTAGTAAGAATCCCAATTTAACTTGGTTAACCTTTTGAAGGACTCTACTCTTTCTTGAGCCTTTTGCCTCTACTTTGTCTGTAAATGTTGTACATTTGGTAAATATCCTGGAGTGGTCTCTGATATTTACATATCACCTTAAGAATATCTCTAATGAATACCACGGGTTTTTAGAGCTTGGGTTTTGCCTTTAGCCTTTAGCACTTTTTCCTACACTTTTCCGGGTTTACAGGCGATTGAGTAATCTGAGGCTTTCCTTCTCAAGGGGTTTTTCCTAGCTTAGCACTAATCACGCATCGGAAACTGCCTCCCTTTCTCGATCCAGGCTTCCCTGGTGCTATTTTTGGCCTCTTGCGCACTTTTTGTTAGAGGATATAAACTCTAAATTTTGTGGAAAGAACGATTCCATGAATTCTTGGCTTTGAGTCTTAAATTGTTCGTTTGTGATATCAACACTATCAAGTACCTATTTGATCATGTCTGTGTATGGAAGAATCTTGGGCTTCGCCACTATCTGGTGTAAGAATGAACATGCTAGTTCTGTAATTGACACCTCAGATGACCCGCGTGAATCTGCGGCCGCTGTAACCTCCATAACTCTGGGATTTTCTTCCTCGAGTAGGTTGTGCATGCTTTCCCAAGTAGTAACTTCGGCATCTCTGTTACAGGTGGTGTCTGTATACAAGGGCGTCATTTCTTTATCTTCAAAACTCGAAGCTTTACCCTTCTTTCCCATAATATTCTGAACACTGCTATGTATACCTCTCTGCTTTTCACTCCTGCAATTTACAAATGAGGCAAGAGTAATGATAAGAAGAAGGTGATGGGAAAGCTTTAAATGCCTAAATCATATAAAATATATCACCCTACGTGAAATGGCCCTTCGATCAGATCAAAACCCTATTTCATTAATGATTACCAACTAACTCATTAATTAACATTAATGCGCATAACTAGGCATCGGTTTGTGGAAAAAAATTTTCGAATGACGAGCCTTGAAGATCTGTGATAAAACGATTTTGTGATTTGCTTCGTAATATCGCAGATCACAATATCGCTAATCCGTTGCGTGTGGCAATCATCCATTACCATGTGTTTTCTGCGAAATGCGATTTGCAAGACGTGCCATCGCATATCGGTGATTTGAGGCATTTCACCTTAAGTGATATTTGAGGCATGCGATGCGATGAGTGTCTTTAGTGCGTGATTTTGCATCATGATTTCGCAATCTAAGGATTATGTTTGTAGGATGGAATCCATTACCTTTCTGCGATGCGACGCTCTTTGTTGAGAGAATGGTTTTGTTCAAACTTATCATAAAACTTAAGTCCTTTTTTATTTTTTGGGTATTCTCCTAAGTTTATGATAGTAAGATTTATTTTTAAAAAAGGAATACAAGTACTAATTTATTTTTTTAAATTTTTGGATAAAGGGTCCCCACTTATTTAGTATTAGTAATAAAACTAAATAAGAGGGTGGGTGTTGCTGGTCACAACACATCCCTATTTGGATATGTTTGTTATTGCGTTCATTGACGATATACTGATATATTCTAAAAATGAGGAAGAGCATGTCGAGCACTTAGTAGCAGTATTGAGGTTGTTGAGAGAGCATCAATTATATACTAAGCTAAATAAACGTAGCTTATTTTAGACCAAGGTACACTAATTGGGACATGTTGTCTCAAAGGAAGGCATTGCAATAGATTCAGGGAAGATAAGGGCCATCACAGAGTGGGTAGCTCCTAAGAGTGTGGATGAGGTGAGATCTTTCATGGGTCTAGTAGGCTATTATAGGAGGTTCACCAGGAACTTCTCACAAATTGTTTATCATATCACATCATTGCAGAGGAAAGGTAACAAGTTCGAATGGACTGAAGAGTGTGAGGCTAGCTTTGAGCAGGTTAAGCAGTTGCTGACACATGCACCAATACTACATATTGCAAATATAGACAAAGAGTTTGTAGTATGTACAAATGCTTGCAAGAGAAGACTTGGTGGAGTCCTTATGCAGGATGGGCAGGTGGTATGTTATGAGTCTCAGAAACTAAACGAGCATGAGCAAAACTACCTAACACATGATCTTAAGTTAACAATGATTATACATGCATTGAATATGTGGAGACACTAACTTCTTAGCAGGCGATTTGTGCTTATGAGTGATCACTTTGGGTTGAGGTATTTGTTTGACCTGCCAAATCTAAATACCAGGCAGGATAGATGGTTGGCCATGATCAACGAGTTTGACTTTGAGATCAGGTACATCAAGGGTGAAGAGAACAGGGTGGCAGATGCTCTTAGCAGATGGGTATAGGTACATCACTTGGCAGTTATCAACTCCTATGGGACAGACTTACAGGATAGGATCTGGCATGCAGGACAATAGGATGTTAGGTATATGGAGATTGTGCACAGGTTGCAGTAGGGTGATAGTATAGGTACATGTACATGTACAGGTGTAGTTACAGGTATAGGTGCAGCTATAGGTACATCTATTGGTATAGGTGAAGGAGGAATTATAGGTACATTCATAGGTACAGGTACAGGTGCAGGTGCACTGGGCATGGACTATTGTCTTATAGCAGAGGGATTGGTGAAGTTCTAAAACATGATATATGTACCGGATAGTAGCAAGCTCAAGAAGGTGATCTTGAGGGAATTTCATGCGAAACCTTATTCAGGTCACCTAGGTTATCAAAAGACACTCACATCGATGAAGAGATATTACTATTGGCCAAACCTGAAGAGGTATGTAGCAGAATTTGTGTTAGATGTTTTCACTGTCAGTGAGTGAAAGTAGAGTGCAAACATCTAGTGGACTGCTACATCTGATCGTTATTCCTGAGTGGAAATGGGAGGTAATTTCCATGGATTTCACCACAGGGTTTCTGAAGACAGTGAAGCAACATGATTCCATCAGGGTCATTATGGACAGGTTAACTGATCCGGATTTAAACAAGAATGCAACAAATTACAGAGATAACCATAAACACATATATGTAGCGGAAATAATACTTCATTTCATTAATGTAGAATACTGAAATATGCTTACAAACAGTAATGGAAATAAACCAGCTAGGGCGATGGTAGCTTATCTCTGAGAAGAGATGTGGTGGCTACATGCCTCTGAACTATGTTACAATGAGGCTCGAGGGCCTATTTATTGTTTGAGAAACAATGGAAAACCCTTCACATCCAAAAACCTAACCCGAGAATATGAAACGCCAAATTGTAGGGCCCCGTTTGGGTAAATTGGTACATCAATTTCCCGAGGTCATAACTTTGGCATACGATCTCCGTTTGGCATGTACAGTATAGCTCGCTAGAAAGATCTATCCAAGCACTACCACTTTAGGAAGGGCAACAAGGGTCCATTGACCCATGTTGCCTCCAGATTTCCCAAAAAAATGTTCGTTTAGGGCCTCAAAACGGCTCCGGAAGTTCAGGACCCAAAAAAACTGCTAAAAATAGTAAACTGTGCTACAATTTAGGAAACTGAAGAAACTCTGAAAAAGCTGAAAGAGACAATTGTGGGGGTCCAAATGGGATAGGTGGGTGGCCACCAACATCCACCTAGATCATTAACAAAGGTTGCACACTTTGTTTCGATAAAGTCTACATTCTCAGCTAGTGATGTGGCACAAGTATTCATCCGAGATGTGGTTAGACTACATGGTATTCCAAAGAATATTGTGTCAAACAGGGATGTGAAGTTCACTTCCAAGTTTTGGAAGGAGTTATTTGCAAGTTTAGGCACCGAGTTGGCCTTTAGCACAACTTATCATCCACAGACGGATGGAAAGACATATAGGATCAACAAGATATTGGAGGATATGTTGAGGATGTATGTGATGCATCAACAGAGGAAGTGGGAAGAGTATCTCCCTTTGGTTGAGTTTGCATACAACAAAGATTATCAAGAGTCACTAAGGATGAGACCTTTTGAGGCATTATATGGACGGAGTTGTAACACTCCCATTAGTTGGACTGATCTGGTTAGTAGAGTATTGATTGGACCATGTATGTTGGCAGACATGGAACAAGAGATGCAGGTGATCAAGAAGAATCTCAAGGCAACACAGGATAGGTAGAAGAGTTACACATACAGGAACAGATTGTTCAATGAGTTCTAGGTATGGGAACAGGTGTACTTTCACATCAAACTGAAGAATAGCTCCTTGCGGATTAGCTCATGTGCCAAGTTGGCACCACAGTTTTGTGGACCCTTCAGTATCATTTAGAGGATTGGGCTAATAGCCTATTGACTTGCACTACCTCCGATAGTGAAAGTCCACGATGTTTTCCATGTATCTTTGCTTAAGAAGTATGTTAAGGATGTTGATCATGTGATTGATTTGTTAGTATTGCACGTGGATCTATATGGAGAATTCCAACCGGAGCCTCAGTGTATATTGCAGAAAAGGTGCTCATGCTCCGAAACCGAGCAATAGAGCAAGTTAAAGTGCAATGGAAGCACTTTGGGCCTAATGAAGCTACATGGGAGATGGTGGATCAGATGCAGGCTATGTATCCTTCCTTGTTTGTTGGTTGAGGTAAAGCATCCTTGATATGGGGGGTTGATGATTGTTTATGGTGGTTTGGTAATTGATTTATGGTGGTCTAATATTTTCTTATGATGGCTTGGTATATGCTTCATGATGGTTTAGTATTTTCTTTATGTTGGTTTAGTATATGCTTTATGGTGATCGATATATGCTTTATGATGGTTGGTATATGCTATATGATGTTTTCGTATATGCTTTATGATGTTTTGATATGTTTGATATATGTTTTGGTATATGATTTGGCATATGTTTTGGTATATATAGTTTTGATGATGTTGTTATATGTACACCCGTGTATGGATGTAAATACCTTAACGAGTTGTGTTATAAAGCTCCACTAAGCGATATAGGTGTCATGTCATTATGATTATGTTGTCATGTTACTATGCTATCATGTGGTTATCTTATCATGATGCTATGATGTCATGTGGGTTGGCACTCAGCAGGATGATCATTGTAATATCGTAATGAGCTATGTTATAAAGCTCCAATATGTGGTATATTGTCATGATGTTTTGCTTTTGAGAAGGTCCTTCATTATACATACTGCATCGAGCTATGTTATAAAGCTCCATGAGCCATATGTCTTCTTTCAGCGGGTTGTTGAGGTATATGTGTGATCTAACACCGAGGACGGTGTCCCCCAAGGGGGAGGGTTTTGTAATAGCCCTGGTAAAAATTTGATGTAATAAATGTTAAAAACAGTAACCACAGATTACTGGACACTTATTCCAAGATGAATTATGGGCAAGACATCCTAGGGGATGTTCATTTGGTTGTTTATGGCTAAGGAAATTGACAAAGGCAATGGTTAAGGCTTTGAAAGGCAAAATGGCATTCTGGCACAATTATTTATGAAAATAATGGAAATTAGGAGAAAAAGGAGGTGAAAGGTCACAGGTTGCATGCGAGGAGGAAAATGAAGAAAAATAATGGAAAATGAAGAAAATGAAGCAAATAGAGGCCTCATTCATAAAAGGGATTATGAGGATCAGTTGGTAACCTTTTGTCAGTTCAATGTTGAAGCTCTCTCATTATTCTCTCTCTCTCATACTCTTAGATACTTAGAGTTTTTTCTTGGAGCACTTTGGCATTGGAGCAAGAAAGGCAAAGAAGGCAAGAGGAGGCAAAGATCAAGCGGGGAAAGGCAGGATCAAGTAGCTACAATAGGCTTCATTATAGGTATCGACTTACATGTGTATTTTCCTTGCTAGATTTGGCATGCATGGGATTGCATGTGGTTCTTTTCTATCATGGCATGGGTTTTTCCAGGTGTAACAATGTTTTCCAGCCTAGCATTTACGTTTCCATATAGACATGGTGTGATGGAGTTCTCATGTTCAGTGAAGATGGATTGTCGGATTGATTCGAAACTGAGTGAGGTGGATCTCTGAAATGATAGAACACATGGCCTAGTAACCCTTGAATTAAACTATGGGTTGCGGTAAAGTTAGATTTTGTGTTGCCTCGGTAGCCTATGAATCCTTGGCAGTGAATGACAGGATATATGGTAAAGCCTAGAGGTGGTTTTCTCTCCATTGGGCCTAGTAATCATGGGTTTGGGATATGTGGTAAAGCCTGGAGAGCGGGTCTCTGTTTAGGGCCTAGTGATCCGAGTTTGGATTGCGGTAAAGTATGAGAGATTAGGAGACAGGAAAATTCCTCACAGTGTAGGTGGAGAAATCTGGTGTCATCCATGCTTGTTTGGCCTAGTGATCAGGTGGAGATCACAGTAAAGCATGCTAGGATGTATTCGTTGTCTTGGATTAGTGATCCGGGATGGATTATGGTAAAGCCTAGTTTCTATTGATGAGGGTGAGGTGGTTTAGCCTCGGAATGCCCTAATTGAGTTCTTTTGGCTTAAGTCCCAAATTCATGCTTGGAATATGGCACGTGGGTGATTGGCTAAAGGGAGACTTGATTCAACCAATCTATGGTCAGGTGGAATGTGGTAGTCCCATCTCCAATCGGTTCATTGCATTGATTAATGAGAAATTCATTCCATTGATTTTCATGTGTAAATGTACTGGTGTATATATGGATTTTGATGGTTGAGATGCTTATTGTAATTTTGTTCCTATTATGCTGGTTATAGGTTCATTTTATGTCAGCAACTATGTTTGGCTCTCAGCATGTTTTTACTTGTATTTGAATGGATATGGTATCTATGACCTAATAAGTGATAAGGAAGCAAATGACATGAGGAATCAATGGTTCATGGCGGTTCTCAGATAAGTAAGAGATCCCTATGCTTAACTCTGTTGTTTGCACCTGTCAGTTACATGTCGATGACATGTTTGATGAAATGCCTGTCATGGCTAGTAGTGGTATGGTTAAGGCCTTGATGAACTATTTACTTTTGCATCATTGTTTCCGTGTACTTTACTTAATTCTGAGCTTTCATTCCATTATGGGCAATGGCTTGGGCTTTGGGCCTGAAAAAGTGGCTCAAATCCTGGAGTCGCTGGCACAGAACTGGAAATTTTCATCCACAATCGCTAGCATGCAGGCCTATGAGAGCGACTTTAGGTCTTTGGTCGCTCCCTTGCCCATAACATGAGAGTGACTGAGCCTTAAATTGTCCAGAACAATAGTGGGACCCATGGATAGGCTGTCTAAGTGGTTGAATTGTCTCTTAAGTGTTTTGTTGATGACATTGGGTGGCTGCATGTGATGTTCCTTCAATTCCACTTCCTTAAGGTCACCTAGGAGGTCGAATATGATCATAGTAGCCTCTCGTCTCATCTTTACACCAGTTGACATGGTTACTTGGGTGGATGTGGGAGGAGGGTTTTACCGAGTGGTATCAGAGCATGGTTCAACTCTTAGAATGAATGGGTTGAATGTGTGTTGGTCATGCATGCATGTCAGTTGCATGTGTGTCTCTTACACTTATATACTTGTTGCATTTTCTTGATGATGGGTTAGGGTTGTAGTATGGTTATCATGGAAAATTTGATGTTGATATTTCAGAACATATTTTTCATAAGTACGTGACTAATTTCATATGGATTATATGTCACTTACATGTTGATCTTATGTCACCTACTTACATCCTTGTATGTTAGGTTACATCCTTGAGTATTTTGATTACACGTATTAGTCTTGTAGGTTCATTGCAAAAACTGATCGATTATGTTTGACTACATGTGGTTATGCATATTTGTAGTTAGTTAGGAATTATCTATGCATATTGTTGGTTGCATGTAGCAATGTGTACAATGTAGTAATGGTTGTTTTCATGCATGAGTTCATAGCATGCACTATTGATATGGCCTTGCATCGATGACTGGATCCTAGTTAGAGTGATGTTTATGTGTTGATACATTTATTGTGTATGTCTATACACTTGTTAGGTCCCTATAATACTAGTGAATCCCCCATTCCTTCTGTTGTTGTATCCATTATTGTTATTGTTGTGCCCCTATTTTCCCCATATTGTTATTATTGTGCCCCATAGAATCCCTCTATTGCTATTTTTGTGCCTTTATATTATTATTCTTAGGTCGGCTTGGTTATATTGTGACCCCTTAGACTCCTATATATAGAAAGGAGGTTTTGTCATTTGAATCCTCCAAGAATTGTTCATTTTTGTAATGTAAAGGAGGTTGCCCCCTCAAAGAGGCTTATTTCTAAGGCGTTCATCTATCTTTTCTATCTTTTTGTGAGCTGGTTTCATAACATTTGGTATCAGAGCTTTGGATTCTAGGGTTTCGCTGCTCCAAACAAATCATCGTGGAATTTTTGCTATAACTTTTTTTCTCCGATGTTTCAAAAGCTAAAAAAAAACCCATTTGAGATGAAATCGTGCTGAACCTCCCGTCTGAATTTTAGATCCTTCCTTTATATATTTTCAGAGATATAATTTGAGGAAGTTAGGGTTTTTGCACACCCCCGAATTACATTCCAAATAGGTCACCTTGGGAAAATAATCATAACTTTTGCTCTAAGCATCAGATTGAATTTTCCTAAGAAGTTATAGAAATAGGATGGATTGTAGTTGTTTTGGGTATCATTTTTAAGACCTAAGGTGGAAACCGTGACCTGCGAAACGTCGTACAAGTTATCTCTACTGAACTAGTCTATACTCAGGCCATCGTGAGAGATTTGGCATAACTCTTCATTGGAGAATCCAATCTTGATCAGACTTGCGGAGTTAGAAAGATTACTCAGAGGGTTACTACAGGAAGAAATTTTAGACCTTGGAGATCCAAAATTACAGAGATACATCAGATTCAATATCGAGCTCCTACAAAGTGAAAAAAGGTGTGTAGTTTTTTATTTTTTATTTTTGCAAAGCTTGGTTTGAAAAATTAGTTTGAAGGAATTCAAAGGGCATAGTGAAGCATTATTATCGGTAATTGATACCTCAGAGAAAGAAAATGGAAGCACCTAGTAAGGAACCTAAAAGCCCTAACATGACTTATGAAGAAGGGGAAGAAATGCAACATGATATATCAAAATTACGAGACCAAGTGCAACAAATTTCACTCGCACAAAAAGTAATAGAAAATAAGATGGATGGTTTAAAGAAAGGCGTAGAAGCTAAGATGGATGGTTTTAAGAAAGGATTAGAAGATAAGATGGATGGTTTAAAGAAAGGCGTAGAAGCTAAGATGAATGACGTGGAAGCTAAGATGGACAGCGTGGATGTTGGGTTGTGTTATATTCTTTCCACGACTAACCTACATAGTGAAAAAAGGGATTAGAGCCCCCCTTCATTGCGCCGATTGCACAATGTCTAGGGGGTTTGAGGGGGGTGGGTAGACCCCCTCTACAGGATCTGAAGCAACACCCCAGGAAATCTTTTTTTGGGCCCTATATTAGGTTGGGTGAACCTACCTATGGTTTTCGGTCCATGGTATTAGATGCTTCGGAATGTATAAATATGTATTGTAAAATTGAAAGGAATATAATGAATAATCAATCTGGTAGTCCCGGTTTTGGGATCCAGGGGAAAATCTCTATGTATATGTGTTTTATGTGTTATGCTCTTGCATTGTTTATTTTTTTTGTTTTAGAATTCATATGAAGGTAATTTATGTACGAGGTTCAAACCTATAGTGGAAGCTAAGATGGATGGCGTGGAAGCTAAGATGGATGATATAAAGAAATGCATGGAAGATTTGCGGACAAATTTGAAGACAGATTTGACAAAGTTTCTATAAGAAATGATTACTAATGGCGAAAGGGTAGGAAAGGGAACTCATGATGAGAATAAAATAAATTTTAATCATGATTTCATAGACTCTAACGTTGGATCGAAGAACCACCACGTTCCAAAGATCGATATGAGGAAGTTTGATGGCAAGGATCCCGAAACATGGATACTGCAGATGGAGAAATTTTTCGATCTCCATAATGTGCAAAACACACAAAAGGTACGCATTACAACTTTATATTTGGAACCAAATCTGTTTGTATGGTATCGATGGCTTTGCTCTCGTAAACAAATTGTCACTTGGGCTATTTTTACGAATGAAATGATAGCACATTATGAGGATACAAAAAGCAACACTTTTTTTAGCTAATTGATAAATCTCAAACAAAAGGGTTCAATGATGGAGCACATTGAGGAATTCCAAAAATTTAATATCAGGGTAAAAGATATTCCAGAGGAGCATAGGATTGATGTGCTCATAGGGACTTTAAAAGATAACATCCAATATGAGGTTCGCCTTTGGGAACTAGATTCATTGGAGAAGGCATTCAAGTTGGCAAGAAAAATGGAAAATAAAATTATGTGAACAAGGAAGCCTACCACTCACAATCATAAAGATGGAAGTGTTATTGCCCCTAGCCATCCACAACCTACAAGTTTGACACCACAACAATTGGAAGAAAAAAGAGCAAAAGGGCTTTGTTATAGTTGTAATAGCAAATACACTAAAGGTCATAAGTGTGGAGAGAAGAAATTATTTTACATAGATTGTGAAGAGGAGGAAGAAAAGGAACAAGAAATTTCAAAAGAAGAAGATATACACGAGGAAAAAAACCCTAGAAAAAGAAGAAATGAATCCGACCATATCTTGTAATGCACTGGCTGGAATTACCACTCCTCAAACTATCAAGATAGAAGGGCATATCAAGAAGAAAAAGGTAATAGTGTTGATTGATTCGGGAAGTACCCATAATTTTATTCGTGAGATAGCCAAGGAATTGAATTGCTTCCTATATCCAACACCATAGTGTCAAGTGATGGTTGCAAGTGGAGGAACCATAAGTTGCTCAGGAAAGTGCCATATTATCAAGCTATCCATGGGAGAATATGTATTGAATAGCCCAATGCTTTCCATTCCAATGGGTGGTGCTGATGTTGTACTAGGAGTCTAATGGCTACAATCCTTGGGTATAATAGCTTTTAAATTTCAAGAACTTTTCATGAAATTATATTCAGAAGGAAAGGAAGTTGAATTAAGGGGTATCGCAGGGAAATCGGGAAAGATAATCAGCTCTAGTGGAATGAAAAAGCTTCTAAAGAAAGAACAAAGAGGCATAATTGCACAATTATGTTCACTAGAGGTTCCCACATTGAAATCATCCATTTCTCCATATCTCCAAAAAGTCTTGGACAATCATTCCAAGGTATTTGAGACTCCCAAAGGCCTCCCACCTATTTGTGATCATGATCATGCTAATAATTTGATTTCAGGAAGTGTTCCTCCAAACATCAGGCCTTATAGATATCCCTATGTCCAAAAGAATGAAATTGAATGTATGGTTCCAAAAATGCTAGAGGCAGGTATAATTCAACCTAGTCAAAGTTCTTTCTCTGCTCCAGTAGTATTGGTTCACAAGAAGGATGGATTATGGCGCATGTGTCCAGAATATAGGGAGCTCAACAAGCTCGCTATTAAAGATAAATTTCCCATTCCT
Organism: Pinus taeda; assembly: GCA_000404065.3. NCBI lineage: Eukaryota > Viridiplantae > Streptophyta > Pinopsida > Pinales > Pinaceae > Pinus > Pinus taeda. The sequence goes on from APFE030653452.1 coordinate 13,746, forward strand.
GTCATTGATGAATTATTGGATCAATTTCATGGATCAATTTACTTCACCAAGTTGGATCTTCGTTCATGATATCATCAAATTAGAATGAAGACTGAAGACATTCCCAAAACAATATTTAGAACTCATGAGGGTCATTATGAATTTTTGGTCATGCCTTTTGGCCTTACCAATGCACCTTCTACATTTCAAGGTTTGATGAATTCCATTTTCAAACCCTTCCTTACAAAATTTTTGTTAGTATTTTTTGATGATAGACTAATCTACAACGAGTCTTGGAAGGATCATGTTGAACATGTTGACAAGGTGCTACAACTATTGGAGGAGAAACAATTATAAGAAAAAAGATCCAAATGTTTCTTTGGAGTACAAGAGGTGGAATATCTGGGTCATATTGTATCTCACGAAGGAGTTAAGGTAGACCCTAGCAAAATTAAAGCCATTAAGGAATGGAAAATCCCCACATCCATAAAGCATCTGCGAGGATTTCTCAGGTTGACAAGGTATTATCGCAAGTTTGTTAAGAATTATGGGAGAATAGCAGCACCCCTAACAACATTATTGAAGAAAGATGCATTTTCATGGACTCCAGAAGCAGCAAAGGCCTTCGAACATCTTAAAGAGGCAATGTGCCAAGCACCGGTCTTAGCTACACCGGACTTCACAAAAACCTTTATTGTGGAATGTGATGCCTCAGGAAATAGAATTGGTGTGTTTTAATGCAAGAAGAAAGACCCATTCCTTTCGAAAGTTGTCCAATCAAAGGAAAGTATTTACACAAAGCTATTTATGAGAAGGAAATGTTGGCAATACTACATGCACTTAAGAAATGGAGACCCTACCTAATGGGAAGACACTTCAAGGTAAAGACAGATCATGATAGCCTTAAATACTTTTTAAAACAAAGATTATCCTCTGAAGAGCAACAAAAGTGGGTCACAAAGATGTTGGGTTATGACTTTGAAATCATATACAAAAAATGGAAGAAAAATTTGGTGGCAGATGCACTTTCAAGAAAGGATGAGGATGTGGAAGCATTGTTGTGCGCCATTTTTATTATCCAACCAGATTGGATAAATGCAGCAAGGGAGGAATGGAAGAATGACGAAGAAGTGTGGGCACTTATTCGAAATTTACAACAAGATTCCAGTACGTCAGATACATTTAGCTGGCAAAATGATTAGTTATGGTACAAAGATCGCTTATACCTCTGTAAGAATTCCCAGCTAAAACAAAAGATTTTTATGGAATTGCACACTTCTCCCTTAGGAGGGCACTCGGGATTTTAAAAACTTACCACAGGGTTAAGAAGGAATTTATTTGGGTTGGCCTTAAATCAGATATTCAAAATTTTGTGGCAGACTGTTTGGTTTGCCAACAAAATAAAGTTGAAACAATTAAGACACCGGGTCTATTACAACCTTTATCCATTCCAAGCCAACGTTGGGAAGAGGTTTCAATGGATTTTATCACAGGTTTACCCAAGTCTGAGGGAAAGAGTGTCATCATGGTGTAGTTGATAGACTTACCAAGTATGCACACTTTTGTGCATTATCACATCCATTTAAAGCCAGTACAGTTTCTACTGCATTTATGGAAACAATTCAAAAGCTACATGGAAACCCAAAGATAATTGTAAGTGACAGAGATCCCATTTTCACTGGAAATTTTTGGACAGAATTATTTTCTTGTCTCTGTACTCAGTTAGCTCATAGCTCATCTTATCATCCTCAATCTGATGGGCAAACTGAGATAGTAAACAAATGTTTGG
>APFE030653460.1:0-15898 GCA_000404065.3 Pinus taeda
TTCGGATCATCCAATTCTGAAATTGTGGCCTATGGTAGCTCTCTGTGTCCTTTTTCCAATGCCACCAGTCTGACCCCAATTGGATTCTCCAATGAAGAGTTATGTCAAATCTCCCACAGTGAGCTGATTATAGACTAATTCAGTAGAGCGAACTTGTACGACATGCCAAGTGTCACTGTTTTGACCTTTGGCCCTAAAAAATATATACAAGAAACTCAAGTCCGTACTCTTTCTATACCTTCTAATTAAATCTCAATCTGATGCTCAGAGAGAAAGTTATGACGATTTTCCCGAGGTCACCTGTTTTTAGTGTAATTTAGGATTCTACAAAAGGACCAACTTCCTCAGTTCATATCTCAGAAACTATAGCGTGAAAAGCTCTGAAATTCGGACCTGAGATTTAGTGCGATGTGTTATAAAATGGATTTTGTTTTTAGCTTGTGAAACATCACAGAAAAAAAATTATAATGAAAATTCCACGATGACCCGTTTGTAGCAGCGAAACCCTAGAATCCAAAGCTCTGATACCAAATGTTATGAAACTAGCTCAAGAAAAGATAGAAAAGATAGATCAATGCCTTATAATTCAGCCTCTTCGAGGGGTAAACCTCCTTTACATTACATAATGAACAATTCTTGGATGATTCAAATGATAAAACCTCCCTTCTATATATAGGAGTCTAAGGAGTCACAATATAACCCAGCCGACCTAACAATAATAATATAAAGCCACAAAAATAACAATAGAGGGATTCTATGGGGCACAATAATAACAATATGGGGACAATTGGGGTACAAAAATATAATAAGGGGTACAACTACAATGGTAATGGGGTAATCACTAGTATTATAGGGACCCAACAGACTCTCAATCCAGCCATGGTTTCTAGAATTCAACCCGCTTGCCGTGAAAACTCGGGCCACTCCAGGTTGGGTAAGACTCCTAAACTTACCCCTCTAGTGGGTTCAACTAGATTTCCTTGAAGCTATTGGAAATGCTATTGGACGCTTTGTCAAAATAGACAGGGACAAACTAGCTAAAGGGTTCATCTTATTTGTCCGCATCTGTGTTGAATTGGGTTTAAGTGCAAGTCTCTCAGATAAAATCACTCTAAAATGGGATGGAAAGGAACATCATCAACCTCTAGACTATGAAACCACATCTGATGTAGATCTTGTTAGTAGATCATGCATCTCCAATGTGCATGCCCTAAAGGGGTGTCAAGATCCCCACAACTGCGAAAACCCAACCGTGGATGGCGTGATTAGAAGGCAACGTCAAACGTCGAGAACACGACAAGTAATAAGAAGGACAACCCTTAGTAGGAGAAGACATTTCCTGATTCCTCAGCCTCACAAGATCTTAGCCCATGGTCGATACACCTCTGCCCTTAGTGGAAAATAATCCTTCGGCTATGGTGAATGAAAGTTCATCAACATTAATTGTGGCTACAACTAGTCGGAAAAAACAACCTCATGACTCTGATCATTTAGATAGTGATAGGGATGTCTCGCCGTATGAGGAAGCAATAGCGATAGAGCTTTCTTTGAAAAAATAGGATATGAAATTATCCTCGGTTATAATTGATAAATATGTAGGATGGGTAGATATCCGTAGGAGAAAGGGGAAAAAAGAAAAACCCTTGAATACATCTGGTGTTTGAAATCTGAAGGGATATTTTCACATATGTTTCAGGTAAAAAAGGTGCTTAGTTTATCATACCTGGTTGGAGGGATGACCTTCTTGGTCAGTTCTTTTGGTCTGTTGTTAACTATATGTACTCAACGTAATCGTTTTTGCTACTAACAGAAATTTGTTTACTAACTTACAAAAAAAAACTAGGTCATAATTTTTTTTTTGTGTGATATCTTTGAAACGAAAGCTGCATACTCAGTGATGTGCCACCCCTACTACATATACCTTTTTAATATTTCCAAATATGATATTTCAAGAATTTGTAAATTTTAGATATGGCACATCTAAGATCCTAATTTTTTTCTTTGGATAATAGTTGGATTTTGTATAATAAAAAGCTACAAATGAACCAAACATAATGCACTTTCTTTTTTAAGAATTCGTTGTAGTTTGATATTATAACCATATACTATAGCTTCTAAAAATTCCTTATTCTTAAGTATCTAGATCCTATCACTATATGCCTTGTATAGGGTATTGAATTACATATTGAAATAACAAAATCCGATTGACAAAAAATAAGGTCCTAGAAGCAATTTACATTAGGTGGACTGAATAAGAAGTGGCAAGGAAGCTTTGAGTGCCTCATGCTTTGTTTTCTTTTGCATTCGTTTCTTTATGATATCAGTTTGTTTTTTGCCTCTTCTAAGAGGGGGTGAACTATAAGATGTCTTGTTTATTAATACATTGACATAAGAGATGCCAAGAGTAGGGGTTAAAATCATTGATTTGAGAGTCTGCTGCTTGGAAATTCTTGTGCCCCTTTCCTCAATTTGAAGAACATGGAATTGGATGATTACTCATTTTGTTACCCACAAGTGGGGTTTATAAGGTTTCTGCTTCTTTTAGAAAAAGCTTTTGATCTTCTTCAGTCTTCATAGGGGTTCAATTTCAGCTCTGGGAATTCATTGCATCTCCACCTCCCCACTTTTTGTTTCCATATTTTTAAAATTCTCAAGGATCTCATAGTTGTGGATGTTTGTTCCTTTGAAATTGGATGATTGGTCTTTTCATCACCTAGAAGCAAGGCTTGTAGTGTCTTTGCTCCTCTTGGAACAACCACTTGATCTGCTGAGTCTTGATAGGGGGTTTGATTTTAGCCTTTGCCATTCAATGCATTTCCACTTTTTTTTCTTCTAAAAACTGCATTTCCACCTTTTGACTTTCTTGTTCCAATTTTTAAAATATTCAAGGACCTCAAAGTTGTTGATGTTTGATTTGAATGATCCTTTTAGGATTATCTTTGTTCATTGTCGAACCTTAGATTGTTATTTTTATGCCTATGATTGTCTGACCTAAATGGGCTCTACTTTATTTAACTGGAGAGTTTTGACAATTGCTTACAAAGAATTTAATCTTCTTCAATTGGGAAATTGTTTTCTCAATGCCCATGCACATGAAAATAGTTGCATTTGAAGGGATGATACTCGTAATCTACTTCTTATAGGTGACTTAATTAGACCATATAATTTTGCAATGCCCTTGGAAGACACTTTTGCAAATCCACTTCTAGACATACTCTAAAACAAACATATATTTCTTTTGGTTTGTCTCAATCCACATATTGTCCCAATTTGTTATAAAGGGCTTTGAAAGTGATTTCATTCTATAATATCATTATAAAAGAAGGACAAAAATTAGTGCTACCATGTTAATGTGACACATCTCTCTTTGTGTTCAATTTTATTGATATAGATGCCAAAAAGGACGAGAGAAAGATGATACCCTTGCTTGATCTCAATCTCACAATTAATGATATCGATATTATATTGCATTTTAGCAAAACATGTTTATAATATCTAATCACGACACTAGGGAACTCAGGAGAGAAACCAATATATTCCCGTGTTTTTCAAATCTTGGCACTAGGCACAATGCCAAAGTATTTTTCTAAAATCAACAAAACAAAGTAAGAAATCTTCTTTTGTGTCTCTACATTCCTTAGTGATAAATGTAAATGAGGTTGAGTTCATGTATTGTATCATGTTGATCCCTAAACCTTGCTTGTCCTTTGACCCTTTTATTATATTTCCCTCAAGCAATTCATTGCTTTTTCTTTCAATAATTAAGTCAAATAATTTTGCTAATAGGGGTTTGGTTATGATAGTTAGATAATTGGGTGGGTCATGTTGGGTTATGGATTTGAAAATATGGACAAGTAATTTTTCAATGCATCTTTTCATAAGCCTTAAATTTTTTATTAAAAACCCGAGTCATTAGGATTAAAGTCCAAAGTTTAAGATCTTTGCTTGGTACCCTTGAATGTGTTTAGCTTTACCATGAGTTAGTGTGTTGGATGTGAGAGTTTATATCCTTGGAGATTTGAGGTGAAACATATAACTTGTTACAATAGGAGTACCAACCATTTATGTTAATATCCTTGATTATTTAGCTTTTTTATGGATGATATTAGTGGAAAACCTTTTAGAATCTATTTTACATAAGTTTACAAATTTCTTTTGATTTTTGGTTAAATATTGATATTTTTATATTTTAATTAGGAACTTATAATATTTAATCTCTAGCTTTATTTGGTTTAATAAAGATGCCTTTAATATAATGGGTACTACAAAAATATAAGGCATAACAAATATAATTTCTCTTTCCACCATTGACTTTCCAAGCTTTCCAATTGTTAAAATTATCTAGGTGGATATTGGTGGCTACCTGCTTATTCCACTTGGACCTCACCATTGTTTCTTTCAATTTCCTTATTGTAGCACAATTTACTATTTTTGGCAGTTTTTTCGGGTCTTGAACTTTTGGAGCCGTTTTGAAGCCCTAAATGACGGGTTTTTTTTGGAAAACAGACAAATATATAGCCCATGGTCGCGGTTTGAAGTTGAAAGTTGTAGTCCTTGGATATATCTTTCTAACGAGGTATCATACGCGTCAAGCATAGATCGTATGCCAAAGTTACGACCCCAGGAAGTTGATGTACCAATTTACCCCAATGGGCCCATAGACTTTTGGCGCCTCATCTCCTAGGGTTAGGTTTTTGGATGTTTAGGGTTTTCCATTGTTTCTCAGTAATAAATAGGCCTTAGAACCTCATTGTAATGTAGTTCAGAAGACATGTAGCCGCCACATCTCTTCTTAGAGATAAACTATCATCCCCTGAGCTATTCTATTTCCATTATGCATGTAAACAATTTTTAATACTTTGTTATTAATGAATTAAAATTTTGTTTTCACTGTATCTCCATGTTCCTATTTATATCTGTATTCATTTTGTTCCTTCATAAAATTCAGAGCAGTGGTATCATAGCACTCTGCTCTTTCTCTGTTTTTCTGTGCATGTCCCAACGAGGTCAGGGTATAAGGAGTTGGGACTTTAATTGGTTGACCTTTGCAAGACTGTCCCCATCGACATCGATGACCTCCCATGGTGGAAAAAAAATAAAGACGAGGGAGTAGGAGACCTTATCAAGCTGTTGCTTGAAGGAGCCCTTGACAGACAAAGAATGAGATGATGGACAACTTTGCCCAGATCCTTTTATGGATGCCCACACAACAAAAGTAGGTGGATAAGGTCGTGGAAGAATATAGGGACACATTCTCCTCACCCACAAGGGTACCTTTACACTGTCAGGTCAAGCATTTGATGGATCTGACTCCCTAAGAGTCTCTACCCAATGGGCTGATATACCCCCACTCCATTATGGAAAATGAAGAAATCAAGCGGAAAATCCAAGAGTTACTGCAAAAAGGGAACATACGACCAAGTTACTCATCCTGTGGGAGCCCGATTGTACTTGTACAAAAGAAAGATGGAGCCTGGAGACTTTGCATTGATTATCGGGCACTAAAAAAATCACTATTAGGAATAGGTATCCAATCCCATGGATTTATGACCTTCTTAACTAGATCAAGGTGACCAAATATTTCAACAAGATTTACTTGAAGTCTGGGTATCACTAAGTGCCAATAGAACCCACATATGTGTGGAAGACAACCTTCAAATCCACTAATGCCCCTGCAACTTTTATGACACTCATGGATGACATTTTGCAACTCTTCACCAAATCATTCATGGTTGTATATCTAGACGACATCCTCATCATCAACAAGAGTTGGGAAGAGCACCTACAACACATTCGACAGGTCTTTCAAACCTTGTGGTGGCACAAACTATGTGCCAAATTGGAGAAATGCACATTTGGCATGGGCCAGGTCCAATATCTAGGCTACATCATTGATGAGAAAGACGTGCATGTGGATTTGGCTAATATCCAAGTCATTCAGGATTGGCCAGCCCCGACCACTCTAATAGAGCTTTGTAACTTTTCGAGCATTGCCAATTTTTATTGGAGGTTCATGTTGGGATTCTCTCATATCACTTGGCCTCTGAGTCAGGTTACCAAGGGCAGAGAAAAAACGATTTTTTTTATGGTCAGAGTCCCAACATAAGGCATTCATTGAGTTGAAACACAACTTATGCTCTGTACCTGTACTCACATTTCTAGACCTACAACAACCATTTGAAATTGAGACATACACCTTTGACTATGCTATTGGTGTAGTTCTCACCCAACAGGGGCATCCAGTGGCTTGTCACAGTGAGACACTTTCCGATACAATTCAGAAATATCCCACCTATGATAAAAAGATGTATTCCATCATGCAAACGTGCTGAAAATGGAAACATTACATTCTACGGAAGGAGGCAGTGATTCACACAAATCACTAACCTCTTCAGTTTATCTAGACATAAGGGAAGTTGTAGAACGATTGACATCATAAGTGGTATACATATCTGCAACCATTCCACTTGAACATTAAATATAATAAGGGAAACACCAATCATGTTGCAGATTGCCTCAGTAGACCCCCAGTTGCAACATTGACTATTGTTATCAACTCTTGTGGCCCTAAGACCTCTAGATGGCCACAATTGTACAAAAATGATCCAGAGTTCACCACCACATAGCAGATGCTAGTGGATGGCAAGCAAGTTCCATATTTCCACCTCCAGGATGTATTATTATGCTACTTAGGCCACCTTTGTGTTCTTTCAAGTGAGCATGCTAAGCTGATCTAGGAGACACACTAGAGATGGGTCGCAGGACACTTTGGTATGGAGAAAATCATGGCCATACTACAAAAGCATTTTTATTTTCCAAAACTTTGACAATATGTTGAAAAATATATCATATCTTGCATTTCTTGTGCCATCGCCAAACCAACCATTAAGAAGCAAGGCCTCTACACTCCTCTGCCTACTCGCAACTAACCCTGTGAATCCATCTCCATGGACTATCTATCGGGCCTCCCTTCTACCAAGCATTTTAATGACTGTGTATTTGTGGTCGTGGAAATTTTTTCTAAGATGGTTATATTGGTGGCTTGCAAGAAGAGTATCACAGTAGAGGACATTGCCAAACTCTTCTTTGAACGAGTATGGGTACATTTTGGAGTCTTGCAGACCATTATATTAGATTGGGATAGCAAGTTCCTGAGCACATTTTGGTCAATCCTATAGACATTATTGGACACTAAGATCACCAAGTTGACTGCATTTCATCCCTAGAATGATGGCTATACAAAGGTTATCAATAAGATGATAGAACACATATTGCGCATGTACAACTCCAAGCATCCACAAACCTCAGATGAGAGCCTTCCTTATGTGAAAAAAAATTATAATAGATCTCTCTATAGCTCTACTAGCTGCAATCCTTTTCAAGTGGGCCTGGGTTTTCAACCATTGTGTCCGATTGATGTTTCCATATCTCATACGACTACATAGACATAATCCACACATCTACGGTTTGAGGTTGATAAATCAACCCAATTTATTGAACACATCCAACACATCCACTAATAAGTGCATGACATATTGGATAAGTCCAATCCCAAGTATAAGAAACGACATGATCAACATCGGGTGCCACACAATTTTCAGGTGAGTGACAAAGTTTGGTTGCATTTGCAGAAATTACGCCTTACTAGAGCCCATCAGAAGCTCAAACCACTCTGATATGGGACTTACACCAGCACCATGATTGTGGGAGATAATTCTTTTGATATCAACGTTCCCCCATTCCTGGGCCTGCACCCAATGTTCAATGTGGATCGCCTTCGGCCATATTTTCCACCATTACTTGACGTATCAAACATTGCAAAACAAATAACATCAATAGAGCTAAACCCATACTTCATGGAACAAGCCATAATTTATCGGATCATGGACATGTAGATCAAGAACACTTGCCAACAAAAGATCCAACTGTATCGGGTTATCAAAGATGGCCAATCCCTGCACCAAGGCAAGTGGCTCACTAGGGACCAAGTTTAGTAGAAGTTTCCCCATCTCATAGAGGCAGTTAATGCAATGGTGACCATTGCTTCCTAAGGGGGAGGAATGATCCAGGTGGATATTGGTGTCCCCCCGCCTATTCTAATTGGACCCCCACCATTGTTTCTTTTATTTTCCTTAATTGTAGCACAATTTACTATTTTTGGACTTTTTTTGGGGTCCTAAACTTCCAGAGCCATTTTGAGGCCCTTAACAATGTTTTTTTTTGGAAAATAGAAAAGCCAAAAGATTTTTGTAGGGGTTTGCAGTTGAAAGTTGTAGTCCTCGGATATATTTTTCTAACAAGGTATCGTACGCGTCAAACATAGATCGTATGCCAAAGTTACGACCTCGGGAAATTGATGTACCAATACCCTAATGGGGCCTACAAACTTTTGGCACTTCATCTCCTAGGGTTAGATTTTTGGATGTTTAGGGTTTTCCATTGTTTATCAATAATAAATAGGCCTTTGAGCCTGATTGTAACTATATATCTTTACTTATAGATTCAAACTACTTATGCTAAAACAAAAGAATTGAATCTACTATACTCATCAACGGAAACAAAAAATGATCAATGACAGCACTAAGTAGAAAATGAAGAATTTCAATTGCACATAACACAATATCTCGAGAAAGAAACTGCTCAAAATCCTGACTATCTATATTGCATTAACTAGAATATCTGAGAAGAAAATAAAATGCTTGTTCAACCCGAACAATTCCAGCACAAGTACAATCTATTTCTCTGCTTCACAAACTAACTCAAGCCAACACTTATCCAAATCTGCTGCCTACCAAGCCCCTACTTCCTTGTGCAATTACTGAGAGAATTAGCCCATATTTGATTGGGAAACTCCCTCACCACAATTGCGCAATCCAGCATAGGCCTTTCATTGATTGCATGCACCATCTGTACAACTCGGAAAATTATACAACTAATAGTACATTGTCCCTGAACTCTAATCTCAAATGGGTCTTCCTCTAAATTGACATACATGAGTTATTTATGAGTGAATTTTCAGTTAACTAGTGGAGCAGTGAAGCTGCTCCCCAGTACTAGACCTCCTACTAGTTCCTCCAACTCATTGAACTAGTTTAACTGACTATAACTTAGTTCTGAGTTAATTAATTACAACTCAAAAGAACTCAACCTAGACCCCTACAATCTAGGAATCACTCTACATGACTCTAGAAAGACTTCTAACTCGAATTTACTGAGCTGACTAAGTCAAATTAACTTAGTTAACTATTACAAGTTGCTATGAGAATAGAATTTCGATTTAATTCCTAATTTAATTCAAGGAAGAATTAAATTAGGATTTCTTGTTGCTATTTTTAACACTCCCTCTCAATAAGAAAGGGATTATCTGCTACCCCGATCCTGCCTCTGTGAAACTCGAATTTTCATTTTGACAATGCCTTTGTCAAAATATTTTCATCCTGCTCCTTTGTAGGAATGTACTCAAGCAACATGATTCTCCTCTACACACAATCTCGAAGATGATGATACGAGATATCAATATGCTTGGACCGATCATGAAAAACTAGATTCTCAGAGAGTTTGATACAACTCTGATTGTCACAGTAAATCACTGTTGCATCCATCTGCTGACCAAATAAACCAACCAGAATCTTCCTCATCTAGATAGCCTCACAAGCTACTTGACTAGCAACCATGTACTCTGCTTTTGTTGCATTGAGTACAATTGATCTCTGTTTCCTACTGTACCAAGAAACAACTGTTGGCCCAATACTGAAGATCCCACTTGATGTGCTCTTCCTGTCGGATGGAATCCCTACCCAATCTGCATCGGTGAATTCTTGAAGCTTCACTCCCTCTGTCCATCTATACCAAAGACCAAATTGAGTGGTGCCTCAGAGGTATCTCAACACATGTTTGGCTGCCTTCCAATACAGTTTGGTCAGCTTAACCATAGCTTGACTAAGCTGATTAACTACATAACACATGTCTGGTCGTGTGTTCACCAAATACATGAGTGAAACCATAAGCTGTCTATAAATAGTAGCCTCAACTACTTTACTGGAAGTAGCATCCTGCTTCCTCTAGTTACTAGCTAGAGGACTTTCCATGGGTTTACTGCTCTCCATGTGGAACTTCTTTAGTATCTCGTTGGCATACTTGCCTTGATAGACAAACATTTCCTCATATCCTTGCCATACTTCCATCCCTAGAAAGTAGTGCACGAGCCCCAAGTCTTTCATTTCGAACTCTCTTTCAAGATCCTCTTTGCAAGACTTGATCAAATTATCATCACCTGTCAGAATCAAATCGTCGACATATAAAACAACAATCAACAATTTACCTTCAACTAAAATATGGTAAGGGTTCACATCTGCTTCACTTTTGGTGAAACCCAACCCAGTGAAATATCTATTGATCCTGGTGTACCAAGAACGGGTGCTTGTTTTAGTCCATACAACACTCGCTTGTGTCTGCACACATGTGACTCTCTATTGAAGGTCTCAAATCCTTTAGGCTACTCAATATACACCTCTTCCTCAATCATGTCATTGAGGAATGCTATCTTTACATCCATTTGATGTATCTTCCATCCCATTTGCACTGACAGTGCTATAATGTATATGATTGATGAGTACCTTGCTACAGGAGAAAAAGTCTCATCATAATCAATCCCCTCCACCTGAGAGAACCCTCTGGCCACAAACCTAGCAATGTGTTTCTCCACACTACCATTAGCTGCTTTCTTTACCTTGTAAAGCCATCTAGAACTCATCACTGACTTGTTTTCTGGTCTTGGGACCACTTCCCAAACACTGTTCCTGGTAATGGAGTCATACTTCTCAACCATGGAATCAACCCAAACTAGTTGCTTCAATTCTTCCTCAAAAGAGGATGGCTCAATCTCTACACTCCCGCTCATCAGAGCCATGTAGCCAGTGAACCTCTCTGGTGACCTCCTCTTCCTGCACTGCGATGTGGGTGCTCCCACATTCTCTCTAGCATCATGCAATAACCTGTCAGCCTCCCTGGTGCACTTTCTCCCATCTCTGGAAGACTCTGCATGAGTGGGTGTTTCCACTCCCTACTCCTCTGCACATGGCTGCTCCACATCATCATGAGGTTCCTCCTTTGGAGCTAAAATATCCTTAACCGCATGTAGTTGAAGCTCCCTCTCAAGGGAACATCTCATGTCCTTCTCTTCATCGAACTTCACGTCTCTGTGAACCACTTTCATCCTATTGGTTGGAAGGTACACCTGATAGTTGTCAGTTGTATCAATGTACCCCACAAATATGCCCAACTCAGCTATTAGCTCTAGCTTTTTCCGTGCATCTTCGGTAACATGGAAACAGACTGATGAACCAAAGATCCTGAAGTGTGCCACATATGGTTTCTTCCCTGAAAAATCCTCTTCTGGCTTTCTCATCCTGAGAATTTGATGAGGGATTTATTTATACAAATAAACGACTATGTTGCATGCTTTAGTGCACAAGTGTAATGGTAGGCCCTAATCATGCAACTGCGCCCATGCCACTCCCATAATACTTCTGTTCTTCCTTTCAGCTACCCCATTTTGCTGTGGGTTATGAGGTGCTATCAAATCCCGTAGAATATCTTCTGATTTATAGAAGTTTTTGAACTCATTCTACACATACTCTTCACCATTATCACTTCTATGAGATTTAACTTTCCTACCAATATCTTTCTCAACAAGTTCTTTAAATTCATAAAACTTAGCGAACGTCTGATCTTTCTTCTGCATGAAGAAAATCCAACACTTACGAGAAAAATCATCAACACATATTACATAATACCTGTGCTTGGTTGTGGATGCTGTCGAAAACGATCCACACACATCTGAGTGAACTTGATCAAGGATCGTCTGTGCTCGACTGTCTTTGTCATGAAAGGAAGATTCGGTGTACTTCCCCAATGTACACCCTTTGCATGTGTCTCTCTACTCTAGTGTACCCTTGGGAAGACTTGTAAAAATTTGTTGCAATAGCTTCAAAGTGCCATGGTGCAAGTGACCCAACCTCCTGTGCCAAAACTCACTGATGTCTTGAGCTTGCACCTTCTCTGCCTTAGTGCTCAAAGCAGTGCAATCTTCTACCTCTAATTTGTAGAGGTTCTTCACTCAAACCCCTTTTTTCTTCACCTGTCTTGTGGCTATGTGACAAAGAAACACCTTTCCCTTACTAATTATCACATCATAGCCTCTATCCTCCAACTTGGAAACAAAAACCAAGTTCTTCTTCAAACTCGAAACATACATAACATCTCGCAAAGTGAGGGGAGAACTAGACTCCCTCTGAAAGGTAAGTGTACCGACGTCGGTTGCGCTATACCTTCCATCATCATGCATCTTGATATGCATTTGGAGATCCTTCTCCTCTAAGTTACTGAAGAGCTCTTTGTTACCGGTCATATGGAATGAAGCTCCACTTTCCAGGTACCACACATTACCCATCATTGATGACACCATACAAGCGATGAGGGTAAAATCCAGTTCGAGCTGTGAAGCAAGAGCTTCACCTGCCACTCCTCCTGAGGGCTTCTTACCAGCCTTCTTGTGCGGACACTTTGTGGCAAATTGTCCCAAATCATTACAGTGAAAACACTTTATTTTCGACATGTCCTTCTTCTTGCCGCCTTGACAAGAATCTGAATTGGAATGGGATGACTTCCCCTTCCCTTTCTTTGCCTTCCCAGCTAAGGCACAATTCTCCTCATCATCATGCTTTGATTAGGATCTGTCTCTGGTGTTCCGCCGAATCTCTTCCTGTACCAAGTCGGACCACAATCGCTCCCACTCTGGTAGCTTCTCCCTCCCATTAACTGAGTCCTGGTAACTGTGCTAGCTCTTGGAAAGTCCTACAAGTGCTATACTCGCCAAATCATCTTCGACAACAATAATCCTGACACTTCCAAGCTCATCCCGACGTTGGGTTAACTTGGTCAAGTACTTCAAAATTGAGTTCCCCTTCTCCATCTTGATCTTTCTGAGCTTGTCCTTCAGTGCCATCTTCCTGTGGTCACTACTATTTTGAAACAGGTTTGTTAATGCCTTCCACATTACAAATGGAGTTTCCTTTCCATGGAGATTTGAGACAATATGATCTCAAACTCCTTCTAGGATAATCCTTCTTTCCTTTGCCACACACTTTCTCCATTTAGCCAAATCTTTAGCATCAGATGCTGGAGGCTTTAGAATATCATGATCTATGAATTCCTTCAGCCCGTTGTCTTCCAACACTGCCTCCATCATGTCCTTCCAAGCTATGTAATTTGAGTTTCCCTCCAGGGCATCCTCAAGTCTCAAACCGTAGAATGATATCTTGCTGCCTCTAAAGTATGAAACTGGAAATTTTATTTCACGTCCACAAGAAACTTGTATTATCCTCTTCTATAATGTCTTCAACTCCAATACCATGTAGATTTTTACTTGTAGATTTAAACTGCTTATGTATTATGCTAAAACAAAAGACTTGAATCTACTATACTCATCAACAGAAATAAAAATTGATAGATGAAAACACTAAGAATAAAAACAAGAATTTAAATTGCACATAACACAATAATTTTATGGGGAAAACAATTGCTCAAAACCCTAACTATCTATATTGCATTAACCATAAGATTTGAGAAGAAAATACAATGCTTGTTCAACCTGAACAATCCCTGCACAAGTACAATCTATCTCTTTGCTTCACAAACCAGCTCAAGCCAATACTTAGCCAAATCTGCTGCTTGCCAAGCCCACCCTTACTTGCGTAGTTCCTGAGAGAATTAACCCATATTTAATTGGGAAACTCTCTCACCACAACTGTGCAATCCATCATAGGCCTTCTACTGATTGCATGCACCATTTATACAACTCAGAAAATTATACAACTGATAGTACACTGTCCTTGAACTCTAATCTCAACTGGGTCTTCCTCTAAACTAACATGCATGAGTTATTTATGAGTGAATCTTCAGTTAACTAGTGGAGCAATGAAGCTGCACTGAAGCGGCTCCCCACTACTACACCTCCTACTAGTTCCTCCAACTGACTAAACTAGTTTAACTGACTATAAATCAGTTAGATTGAGTTAATTAATTACTACTCAAAAGAACTCAACTTGGACCCCTAAAATTTAGGAATTACTCTACATGACTCTAGAAATACTTCCAACTCGAATTCACTGAGCCAACTAAGTCAAATTAACTTAGTTAACTATTACAAGTTGACATGAGAATATAATTTCGATTTAATTCTTAATTTAATTCAAGGGAAAATTAAATTAGGATTTCTTGTTGCTATTTTTAACAATAACATAGTTCAAAAGGCATTTAGCTGCCACATCTTTTCTCAGAGATAAACTACCATCGTCTGAGCTAATTTATTTCCATTCTGCATGTAAATAGTTTTAAGTGCTTTTTTATTAATGAATTGAAGTTTTGTTTTCGTTGTATCTCTGTGTTCCTGTTTATATCATTATTTCATTTTGTTCCTTCATAAAATATGGATCATAAAATCTAGAATCATATTTGACTTAGACTCTCAACTAGACATATCAAAAATTATGATAAACATATAACAAGAAAGTTTATATTCAAATTTTTGACATGATTCATAATTAGTTGTGAGAGTTCACATGTTTGGAGAAGTTACTCCTCAATTGTTGTAGTAAAATCTATGTTTTGACTTAGACTCCCAACTAGACATACTAAAAATTATGATATTCATAAAGCAATCAAGTTATATTCAATTTGTTGACATGAATGATAATTAGTTGCAAGAGTCCAAATAGACATACTAAAAATTATGATAGACATAAGACAAGAAATTTTATATTTAATTTTTTGACGTGAATGGTAATAAGTTGCAAGAGTCCAAGGTTTTGGAGAAGTTTCTCCTTGATTTGCAGTAAATTCTTCTCCACATAAATTGATTCCTAGTGTATAATGATGACATTTGTTATAATCTCCAAACAATTTTAAAGTTTCTTTTGAATATTTATTCTTCTTGTTTCTCCTTATAGAAACCTTGTTCATGGTTAAAAGGGGCATGGTCTTTTCCTCAAATTTTCCTCGCTTTTGCTCCTTATCCCTAATTTTCTCCTTTCATCCACAAAAAGCATAGTAAATATTTCCATTTTTTATTTCATTTTGGTTAAAAGTTTGCAAATCCTTGTTTGAAGCATTGACTTCTTGTCCCATTTGTGCCATGAAATTATTGTATCATTCTTCAATATTGGATGCATGACCTTGTTGCTTATTTCTTGCCAAGAAGATGCTCCAATTGAAAGATGGAAATTCCTATTATATTCTACCATTTTGAGGAGAAATGAAATGGATAGAGATATGTAGGTCAAAAGGACAATATTCATCTCACCTTATGAAGTGATCTAGCCATAAATGCACTTAACTATAGAAAGAGTTGGTAGGTGAAATTTTCCATTCCATAAGATGGTCATAAATGGCATTGAAATATAATGACCAAAACATGCCCTCCACAATCCTTAAATACTTGCCAAATCCCAACGAGTTAGGATTACCTCTAGATGTCGCCATCAAAATTAAGTTAACGCACCCTTCTTTCAAACTCTATTTTGTTCTCTAGTTTGACCTATTTTAATAAGAAGAAAACTATAATACATAGTTACTTACACTTTAATTTGTTTACGATTAAGTAATTTTCATAAGGATGAAGAACATACAATACCCTTAGTCATTATGAAATAATAACGTGAATGATTGTTAACAATATATGTGGAACTATATTTGTCGCTATAAAATAAGTTTAGGGATGATTCACCAAATATTTACGAAATCCGTATCTACCAAGCGCCGAGAGGGATCAAACCTTTTGCACTCAAAAAAGAGTTTTGCATTTAAGTTATTTGATCCCTTTCGACGCTTGGTATATACA